>PVJS01002235.1:0-86489 GCA_004027185.1 Glis glis
TAGACGTGCATTTATCCTTCCAGTTGTGGGTGTGTGGTATAGATGTGTGTTTATCCTTCCAGCTGTGGATGTGTGGTGTAGACGTGTGTTTATCCTTCCAGCTGTGGGTGTGGATAGGTGTGCATTTACTTCTTCCAGCTGTGGGTGTGTGGAGTAGACGTGCGTTTATCCTTCCAGCTGAGGGTGTGTGTGCATTTATTTCTTCTAGCTGTGGGTGTGTGGTGTAGACGTGTGTTTATCCTTCCAGTTGTGGGTGTGTGGTGTAGACGTGCATTTATCCTTCCAGTTGTGGGTGTGTGGTGTAGACGTGCATTTATCCTTCCAGTTGTGGGTGTGTGGTATAGACGTGCATTTATCCTTCCAGTTGTGGGTGTGTGGTATAGATGTGTGTTTATCCTTCCAGCTGTGGATGTGTGGTGTAGACGTGTGTTTATCCTTCCAGCTGTGGGTGGGTATATGCATTTACTTCTTCCAGCTGTAGGTGTGGTATAGATACACATTTATCCTTCCAGCTGTGGGTGTGTGGTGTAGATGTGTGTTTATCCTTCCAGCTGTGGGTGTGGATAGGTGTGCATTTACTTCTTCCAGCTGTGGGTGTGTGGAGTAGACGTGCGTTTATCCTTCCAGCTGTGGGTGTGTGTGTGCATTTACTTCTTCCAGCTGTGGGTGTGGGTGTAGATATGCATTTATCCTTACAACTGTGGGTGTGTGGTGTGGTGTAGATGTGCATTTATCTTACAGCTGTGGGTGTGTGTAAGTGTGCATTTACTTCTTCCAGCTGTAGGTGTGGGTGTAGATACACATTTATCCTTCCAGCTGTGGGTGTGTGGTGTGGATGCGCATTTATCCTTACAGCTGTGGGTGTGTGTAGGTGAGCATTTACTTCTTCCAGCTGTGGGTGTGTGGTGTAGATGTATGTTTATCCTTACAGCTGTGGGTGTGTGTAGATGTGCATTAACAAGATGAGCTGAATGTCACTGTGAGAACAGGGCAATGATGAAAGGGACCTAGAACACTCAAGTCCTTCCCTGACCCCCATGGATATGAGCAGGTGTGTGGGGGGCTGGCCCCTTCCTTCACCTCACCTCAGGAGGGGGTTGTGCACCTGCCTATCTCCTGGATCAAGCTGTGGCACCCTGTCTAGAATCGCTCCAGCCCTCTAGCCAGTCTCCTGTTCTCAGGGACATCCTTCCATGCAGGCGGGTCACTGCATGATTAAGCAAGCCAGGTCTTTTCACACCAGCCCTTGGAACTCAGGGGTACCATCCACAACAAACTGTGAGCCCTTTGGGAACAAAGGTCACATCTTAAACTTCCTAGTTAATCCCACCTGGCCATTTACATCAGAGGTGCTCAGTAAACCTATTGGCTAATTCATGGAGCATACTATCAACCTCTCCCTACGAATTATCATCCTTGTTAATAGTGTGTTTTTAATAGGGCCCATTTGCTGTTCAGAATAAAATAATTCCTTCTCATTGTCTGAGCAGGTGTATGACGGTCAGACAAGTTTGAACAAGAGCCTTATTTTTAAAAAATAGGAAAACAAAAGTCTCTGATGTTCAGGAAAACTATTTCCTAATTTGTATTCCTGTCCACATGAGAACAGACCTGGGGCTGAAACAGAGGCCCATGCAGAGCCTCGCTCCCCCGCATCCCAGCAGGACAGACAAGGAATAACGGAAGAGCCCAGCTTTCCAGTGGGGGCTGAGAACCAGGGCGCACACGTACTCTCTGCCTGTTGAAGCCGCAGGAGTAAAGGCAAGGTTGTGGGGTGTGGGGGCTGTTCCTAGATCCATACCTTCTCCAAGGCTGTGGCCCGCAGCGCCAGGACTGTGCACATTAAGATGGAAACCACACCGTGGCCTCTGAGCTGGCTTTACTGCCACAGGAGGCTCCACACCAGGGAACTGAACCATGTCCTGGATTAGAAACAAATAGAAACTCTGAGAAAGGTTTCATAAGTCCCCAAATTATATAAATCCCCATGGCCCCTTCCATCCACAACCTACCCAGTCAACACTACCCACCCTGAAGGATCCCCGGATGGGAGAGAGAGGGAAGATCAATAGCTAGATATTAGCCACCTTCGCATTGTGTTCCTGAGTGGTCTCAGCTTAGTCTTCAATATTAAAAACCAGCTGTGTCCAAACTTCTGGGACTTTACGTCTGAATCGTATATCCTTAATCCTAGAAGGGACAGTTAAGGGTTCCAGGTATGCCCCCCTGAGGAGCAGCAGCGAATCAGCTGGGAAGTTCATTGGGGTGCAAATCCTGAGCTCACCCCAACCCTCCTGAGTCAGAAAGGCTGGGTGGGGACCTGCCTTGGGCTTCCACAGCCCCCAGGGAATTCTGGTGCCTGCTCAAGTTTGAGAACCCTGGGGATACACATTCCATAGCAAAAGCACTCATCTCAGTCTCCTTCACAGAGGGCTCTAAATTTCCGGGTTAACTAAGCTACTCTAAATTAGCCGGGAATTAGAGGAGGGAGGGAGGACATTATGCAAATGAAGGCCATGTGCTGAGGCCACCTAGGGGCTGCTCCAGGCTCTGGCAGGGGTGGGGGGAACAGGGAGGGAGAGCAGGGAGTCCAGGCCAGACCCGGTCAGATGCTCACGTTTCTAGCAGCGCAATCTGGGCTAAGGTCCTTAACCTCTCTGTATCTTGGTTTCTTTGTCATAGAATGACGAGCTATAATACCTACCTGATGCAGAGGTTGGAGGACTCAGTTAATCGAGTGTAGCATTTAGATGCTAGTCTGGCAAAAGCGTTACTTTTAGAGACCTGAGTTCATTTTCTTTTCCCTATTAGCAATATATCTCACTGGTGCTCTTATCCTGTTCGGTAGCAGCATGTCAAAAGCCACAGGCATTTTGTCCTCTCTGTCTCAATTAGGAATGGGATCAGAGTTAAGGGACACTGAGTTTAAACAAATGGGAAGTTATTTTTTCCACCCAGGAAAAAATCTGAGGACTGGCGGTTGCTAATGCGTTTTAGTGTCTCTGTGATGTGACTTGAGGACTTAAACAATTTGGGGACTTAGGAAACCTTTCTCGGGATCTACACAGCTGGAACTGGGTCACTCCTGCACCAGCAGGTCAGGGGCTGGGGTAGGAATCTGCAGTGCTCATGGGTCGGCAGGTGCAGCTGCGGCCACTGGGCTACAGGACCAGTGACCAGAACTCTTAGGACTCACCACCTAGGTGGGAATATTCCACTTTGGGGATGGAACCCAGGGCCAGTCTACCCCAAGCTACACCCCGGACCTATTTTGTTTTGAAACAGGGTCTCACTAAATTGCTAAGCATCTTGCTAAGTTGCTGAAGCTAGCCTTGAACCTGTGATCCTCCTGTCTCAGCCTCCCAAGTACTGAGATTGCAGGTGTGCACCACCGCACCCAGCCCAATACTCAATATTTTCAACAGCCTCATGAAGGAAGTGCTGGCACCATCCGCATGCATAGATAAGAGAACTAGGGTGCAGAGAGGTCAAGGCAGTGGCTCAAAGACACACACGTTGTAAGTAGAGGAGCCAGATGTGAACACAACTGGCCGAGGTCAGTGCCCTTCTCCTCTGAAATGAAAGGTCTTGGTTGGCATCTTGTATGGATAGCAGAGGAGGAGTATGTATCTTCAAATCCCAGAATCAGGGGGTGTGGGGTGATGTGGCCCTGGGGAAGGCACATGGGAAACAGATCAGAGGAGAGATGGGGCTCATGCCAGACACACAGCCACAGAGGGGGGTTTGTGCCAAGATAAGGCATCTGGGATGTGAAGACAGCACTTGGTGCTGTCTTCATCTCTCTGGGGCAGAACCATCTGTCACCTCTGGGTTTCTGGCACCTGGACCCGTGGTGGGTACAGAGGAGCTGGTCCACACCCCTTACGGAAGGAGGAAGCCAGGCAGTGAGCGTAGCAGCCTCCTCCTTGCAGGCTTTGGGTCTCCAGGCTCTCCTGGGGCCAATTCACCAGGATCATTATGGTGGACTGCTTGTTCTGAACATGTTTGATGCTGTCCTGATACAACAGGCCTGGGGATAATTTTGGTTGAATTGTGGTCGGTGGCGACCTCCTGTTCTCTGCAGAAGCCTCGCTCTGATCCTTCTTTTAACTTTCCAATTATGCTAAACCAAGTTTTATGAAACTGATGCTTTTATATTATGAAGGGATTTTACATTGTGTGTACATGTGATAGACAGGTAGATAGATAATGGATAAACATTTAAGATAGATGGTAGATAAATAGGTAAATAGATAGATGATAAATAGATAAGTAGATGGACAGATAAGTAGATGACAGATATTAAATAGGTAAATAGATATATGATAGATAAATAGATAGGTAGATGGACAGATAAATAGATGACAGATATTAGGTAGGTAAATAGATGATAGATAACTACCTAGATAGAAATATAACTAGATGGATGATAGATATAGATAGTAGGTAACTAGGTAGATAGAAAGGTAGATGGATAGACAATAGATAACTAGATAGATAGTAGCTAGATGATAGATAACTACTACCTAGATAGAACTATAGATAGATGATAAATATAGCCAGACTATAGATATAAATAGATAAATGATAGATAAGTAGGTGGATAGAAAGGTAGATGATAGATTAAATAGATGATAGATAACTAGGTAGATAGAAAGGTAGATAGATGATAGACTAAACAGATGAAAGGTAACTAGATAGGTAGAGAAATAGATTGACACATAACCCAAAAACAGAATAACCCATTCCTGAGTCCAGTTGCCTGCTTTCGACTGGCAGGAATGATCAGCAAGGAGCCCGCTACTTCTCAGCCTTTGGGCCAGTTGAGCAAGGCCCTTCCTGCGGGTCGGGTAACTCCAACAGACCCCTTGAAAGTGGTCAGTTGTCGCAGTCCTGGAGTTCTGACCAGCAGAGCCCAGGAAAGACGACACACAGACACTTCAGTACAGATGGTGCAGCTTCCTCTCAGCTTCCTCTTTATTCTTCCTCTTTCTTAACATTTGCCTCCTGCTTATATTATGTACGAGCAACCCCTCCCCAATCACACCAGAAGCAATCCTCCAATCACACCCCTCTAATGCCATATACACGCAGGCCAGGCTTTTTCTCATAGGTTCTCCAGCAGCAAGCACGCAATGAGCATGCACCAAACGCGTGCGCTTCCCAACTGCGCATGTGCTAGGTCTGGTAAACAAGTGCAGGTCACAAGACTTGGCAGCCAGCCATGGCGCCATCTTGGCTGGCTCGACCGAGCCCAGCTTCCCACAGTCAGTGTGACAGACTCCAGATCTGTACCCTCCCCTAGTGTCAGGAGCCCGTCCTGAAGAGCCCTGAGCTGAGGCTGGGGAGAGAGACGCGCCCCTGCCTCATGGACTCTGCCTTCCACCTGGGAAAGCGGGGTGTTTTCAGCTGAGTGCATGAACCCAGACAAGCCGGCAGTGGGCTCTGTGAAAGGGAGGCCAGGCCGGAGGTGGGCTCTGTACGGCAGGGTGGGTGCTGTCCCTGGGGACGGGGCCTGACAAGCCAGAGCCTGTCTTTCCTCCCCGGCGCTCCTGACCCTCGGGCTGCGGCAAGGACGCTGGCTCGGAGCACTATGGAGTGTGGAGATCATCCGGGCTCTGGTGCCAGCCTGGCTTCTCAGCTTCCTCCCTTTCCTGATCCCAGCCCTGGGGACCCCATCAGGCCTGGCACTCTCCAGTACCCTCAGCCCTGCATCCACTCCCCACCTCCACCTTCATCACCCAGAGGCAGCTTCTGCTGTAGACTGCCTGGTGCCCCGATGTTACAGAGGACCAATGTGGCAGGAGCCAGCACCAAGGGAGAAGGTGCTGGAGAGGTAAGCCAGGCCACCCCTTCCCGCCATGCAGGGCCTTGTGGGCCACTGGGCTGCGCAGCCAAAGTGAGCCCTGGAGGAACTTAGCCCAGGAGTGCAGAGTACCGCACACTGCACAAGAGTCACCTTCTTCCCAGGGCACAAAGTGTCTAAACGACAGGCCTGGACGGAGGATTCTGTTTTCTATTTCCTTTGAACATCTGGAACTCTAAAGAGTGTTAATTTTTAAGTGGCCACGAGGAATGATGAGAGCAAGCGGTTATCCATTCCGAGGATAATCACCAAGCCGCAGCCCAAGTGGAGTCAGTTTTTATCCCTCGCTTCTGAGCCCCTGAAACGCAGAGTCCATATTGACAGTTTGGGTGACGCATTGAGTTTGGTGATGTGGCAATAAAGAGCGCTAAGTGGAAAGGGCGCTCGCTCCTGGCCACATCCTTCTCTCAACAAAATTTCTCTTCCAGTGTTTTTTCAGAGTAAAACAATCTTTTTCATTATTCTGTTCTACTTTCATCAGTGTTTTATCAGCGATTCTCCATACTAATATGTGAGTGTGTGTGTGTGTGTGTGTGTGTGTGTGTATGTGGTACTGGGGGTCGGACCTGGGGGACATTCTCTCTCTGAGCTACACCTCCAGCCTTTTTCATTTTTATTATTTTGAAACAAGGTCTGGCTAAGTTGCTGAGGGTCTCGCTAAATTGCTGAGGTTGGCCTTGAACCTGCAATTCTCCTGTCTCAACCTCCCAAGTACTGGGATTACAGGCGAGTGCCGACACACCCAGCTTCCATAAGAATATATTTTTCAAAAACAAACAGTGCCTCCAAACAGTGGAGCTGTGCCTGACAAATCTTAATAGCTTGTGCAATGGTGTTTAATACACACAGTCACTTCATGTACATTCTACAAGACCACCGATGGCCCGACTTGACTTCCCTGGGGAGACTGAGTCTCAGATTTCAGGTCATTCCATATGGACATGAGTGTTAGTGATGGAGCAGAAATTCAAGCTCAGATCCTCTGACCCCAAATTCAGGCTCCCTCTGCTCTGCCCCACTGTTGCCCACCTCCCTGCACATCGCAGGTGCTGTCCCGGAGGGGGTGGGGGCAGGTGCGCCTGCAGGTGTGCATGCTAATCGGCTCCCTTCGGGTCTGCACAGCTCTCCTTGTCAACTGGTGTTTGGACAGCTGAGCATCTGAGGAGCCACAACATAACGCCTGATTCCTACCCTGGGAATTGCCAACTAATTCCAGGTCGGAAATGTAAACATTTTCCCCATGGAGAAAAGCTGTTTGCAGCTGATTATAAATTGGGAAGGCTGGCAGCTGTTAATATTGATGGTTGTTCCTTGAAAAAATGACTTCAAGGTACTACTAATCAATTGTCTCTCAGAATGAAGAATGGACCCCTCTGCTCTCCGGGAATCTCAACACGCATTTATAAATATATGCTTTACGGGACAGGCAGGAAAAATGAGCCAAATCTTTGGCATGATGATCAGTTATTCGGAGTGATAAAGCAATTATTAGCTTCTGTATTGGACTTTGAATTTACAAAGTTCTTTAAAAAAAAAAAAGCCTGGCTGTTGTGGCTATTTCCTCGTAGCTACTTGATGTTCTAATCGGCCACGGAAGTGTGTTACTGGAGCCGGGTTGAAAGGTAACAAGGCCCGGGACTGTTTTTCCCTGCTTGGTAAATGACTAGCTTTGTACGTGGCCAGAGACATCTGGAGGACGTGGGCACTGGCTTAGCAATGTTGGCGGTGCCGTGTTTCCTGCAGCAGATGTTTGCATGGACAGCGCATGTGAAAAGTTACCCTGCTCACCCTGGACTCACTGTAGACATCCGGTGGGGGGGGCTTTGGGTTCTCCCTCATCAAAACCCTTTTCGTCTGGTGTTACATACACTCACTGCTTTTAGAGACTCCTGTTTGGCCCTTTGCATTACTGAAGTCAGTGACAATGATTTCTCAACTCTACAGCTCCTCTCTCTGCAGGGATGGGCTGCCCAGCATCCAATACTTGTGACCCACCAAGCCCATACCTGGCTCTAGATGCTTCTTCCAGACGCTCCCCATTGCTTCCCCCACAGGCTGGTTCCATTCTGCATGAACTGTGGAAGGCAAATGTTGGGAAAACCACAAGGGTCCTCAAAGGGTCTCTTACCAAGCCCAGCTCTTCTTCTCTTTCAAGTCTGTAACTCATGAACCTTTTAAAAAGAATAATAAATATTAAATCCAGCATCTTCTCAATGTGGTATGGAGGACCCGAAGCTCATCTGAGCACCTTGACAAGTAAAGCATTCTGCCCGCCACCCCTGTCAGGTTTGTAAAGAAGGTTCTGAGGACCCCTCCCCCACAGTGAGGTATTAAGACCTCCTTATCTGAGAAGCACAAAGGCAGCTTCCCCGAGAGGTGAACAAGGAAGGACCCCCTTTCGTAGCCCATGGAGCGCAGGTGGGAGGCCTGCACAGCTCAGCGTGTTCCTCTGGGTGGGCTGGTCCTACCACAGGCAGAGTGGCCACGGGTCCTGCCAGGCAGCTGTGCCCTCTCCAACAGGGCTCTGTCCCCATCCCTCATTCACTCACACACTCACTTATTCATTTGACAAATATTCATTGACCTCTAACTCTGGGCCCTGTGGGACGTGGGTGCTGAGATGAAGCAATGAACACTCACCCCCTTCCCAGGCCTTGCCTCTGGCGTTGGGGCTAGCCTTGGAACTTGTCCTGCCCCAGGCTTCCATCTTGTGAATTAGCTTGATGCTTCCTGGTAGTTACCCCCTAATGCCTTCGCCACAGGTAATCACATGGCTATTCCTCCTTCCAGAAGTGCTTCTCTCCTCTGGAACAGGAGGATGGGATGGCTCAGGTGGCCAGAGAGATTGGAAGGATCCAGACCAGGTGGGACTAATCCAGAAGCGGTGGTGTGGTAGATAAGTGAACAACCAACTCTTCCAGGGGGAAGATAGTGATTTGCAGCATTTGTTCATCTCACAGTACCAAGATGACATCCCTGGACATCACTGGATGCGGATTTGAGAAAAGATGCACAAAACAGGCTCCCAGGAGCTGGTGTGAACCGGCTTCGTACAACACTCGATTGGAAGAGAAAATGAACACAGGTGGCAAAGATTCCGATGTGGGCGTGGAGGAGAGAGAGGAGCCCAGAGTGACAGGTGGCTCTGATTTGCTGAAAAGGATGGATGACGGAAATGCTCTCAGACAGAAGCAATAGTAGAGGACCAGGCCTAAGGGTAAGGGCCTGCCAGGCCAACGGTGAAGGGGGAATATGGTCAGAGTCCACCAATCCTGTGAGTTCCCAGAGCCGGAGCAGCTGGTTGTTGATTGTGTGTCAATGTTTTTAGGAGGTCTGCACCTACTAGAAATTCCCTAGTATTCTTTTTATCTGCCACGATCACTTTGAAAGCCTATTAAATTCAGGGTTTTTGTGTGGTGTCCAAGAGGATGTGTCCAGGAGGCTACTAGAAATTAGAGGGCTCTGCATGGAAGATATGCACTTAAGAATCATATAGACATGAGTGAAATCGAGGCCAGAGCCTGGGGAGAAGACTGGTGGGCCAGCAAGGACTTCCTCTGTCAGTGGGGTCTCCCATAGCTCCCGCTCCCCCATCTCTGAAGACTGCAACCTTTACTGGTGGGTAGTAGAGGGTGTGCCCTGCAGGGAGGATGAGAAGCAGGACCTTGAAGGAGATGCTGGAAGGAGAGAGAATATGGAGAATTCGACAGCTGCAGCCCAGGCAAGAGAACGTTTTTGGAAGGAAGTTGCTCTGAGATGCTAAGCAAGCACATGAAAAGTGGTCACGGGCTTTGAGCAGGTGAGGTCACCTGGAGAGAGTGGCCATGGGGTCTACGGCCATACCACCTGGAACGCGACCCTTCTTGTCTGATCTTGGAAGCTAAGCAGGGCAGGGCCTGGTTAGTCCTTGGATGGGAGAATAGCCACAGCCAAGCCAACGACTCAGGGGCAGACTGGAGTGGAAGAAGGAGGAAGAGGAGGTGAGAAAATGGACCTGGGGATAGTCTACTATCCAAGAGAAGAATGTTAGACTGATCCCTCAAGAGAAATAGGAGGAATTCTAAACACAGTATGTGCTTGATCTGTTGAGCCGTTGATGAAAAGACTCCAGTGAGACATACAAGAAAGAAAGAGCAAGGGAGATGGTAGACCTCTGGAAGCTCCCTCCTCCATTAAAAAAGCTTCACAGAATGATCAGAATAAGCTGTGTGTGTATGTGTGTGTGTGTGTGTGTGTGTGTGTGTGTGTGTGTGTGTGTTGCTGGGGATTGAACCCCGGGGCATTCTACACCCCCAGCCCTGGAAACAGGGTCTTGCTAAGTTGCTGACAGCCTCTCTAAGTTACTGAGACTGGTCTCAAACCTGCAATCCTCCTGTCTCAGCCTCCTAAGTACTAGGATTACAGAAGTGCACCACCACTCCTGACCACAGAATATGCTTTTTAAGAACTCTAGAAATTACCCAAAGTCTTGAAGTAATGCAGAGAGGGATTTTTTTTTTTTTTTGCGGTACCGGGGATTGAACTCAAGGGCATTCTACCTCCGGGATACACCCCCAGCTCTATTTTTTATTCTTTATTTTGAAACAGGGTCTCACTAAGTTGCAGAGGGCCTCACTAAGTAGCTGAGGCTGGCCGTGAACCCGGATCCTCCAGTCTCAGCCTCCCAAGTACTGGGATTACAAGCGTGTACCACCACGCCTGGCTCAGAGAGGGATTTTTTAATTTTTAAATAAAAATGGCTGGATTGTGCAAGAACAATGAGTTTTGTGGCATTTTTAGTTTCCTTCCTCTCATACCCCAAACTTCAACCCTGTGGAGACTTTGAAAACTAGTAGCCCACATCCGCAGTGCAGCCCTCAAACCACTAGAGGGCGCAGGGCAGAGCATACCCTGACATATATCAAAATGTATAATTACAATGCACCAATAAATGAACATAAAAAACATAAAAAAGAGCTGTCACCCTGTGACTGGTTCAGGGGTTCACTGGAAGACACCACTTACAATTCTGTCAGTTTGCAATTTGACCGGGAACTCACCAGTGGAAAAAACCTTCTCTCTGGGGGTATTAGATATAATAAAATTATCTCTATTTGTAGATGACTTAATCTTCCATGTATATTTAGGACTCTACTAATAAATACACTAATAAGCTAATAAATAAATGAGTTTGATAAATAAATGAGCTAAACTAGTAAATTAGTTTACCAAGTTTTCAGAAAACAAATCAGTACACAAAATCAGTTGTAATTGTATATACTTGCAATGAACAATCTTAAATGGAGTTAATAAAACAATAGCATAAGAATATGTGGAAGCCGGGTGTGGTGGCGCACGCTTGTAATCCCAGTACTTGGGAGGCGGAGACCGGAGGATCTGGGTTCGCCGCCAGCCTCAGCTACTTAGTGAGGCCCTCCGCAACTTCGTGAGACCCAGTTTCAAAATAAAGTATAAAAAATAGGGCTGGGGGTGTAGCTCGGAGGTAGAACGCCCCTGGGTTCAATCCCTGGTACTGCAAAAAAAAATAATATTTGGAAATAATAATACAAGTGCAAAATTTATACTCTGAAAACTAAAAGTGTTTTTGAAAGAAATAAGTAAAATAGATGGGAAGAGAGTTCACATTCATGGATAGGAAGGATTACTATTGTTATAACAGAGAATTGATCTATAGATTCAAAGCAATCCCAACCATAATCCCAGAATATTTCTTTGTAAAAACTAGTAAAGGGATTGTGAACTTCATATGGACTTTTACGTGACTCTGAATAGCGAAATAAAATTTCAAACAATCTCACACTTCCTGATTTCAAAACCTACTGTAATTAAATATAATTATGACAGAGTGGCACCAGGATAGACATAGAGCTAAATGGGTTAAAAACCTTGTGTCTGTGATCCCCTGGTTTTTGACAAGGAAGCCAAGACCACCCAAAGCCAGAGAGAGCCAGGAGAAAAGAATTTTGTCAAGCAAAGACACTGGGACATAGGGACAGCCACGTGCAGAGGACAGAGGCGGGGGTCTCCTCTCTCCAGATGTAAAGATGAACTCCAAGTGGATCTAAGCCAAGAATGCAAAAACTAGTATTAAAAATGTTTACAATAGAACATAGAGAACATCTTTCATGCCCTCAGATATGGCAAAGGATATGTAGCCATGACAATAAAAGCCTAAACAATGTAAGAAAAATAGTTTTTTTCCAGCAGAATTAAAAACATTTGTGCTTCAAAGGACATCATCAAGAAAGTGAAATGGTTACAAACAAAATGAGAGAAAATATTTGCCAATAATATATCTGATCGGGGACTTGTATCCAGGATGTATAAGAACATCTACAAGCCAAGAATAGAAAGATAAATAACCCAATTTTAAAATGAGTGAAGTACCTAAGTGCACATTTTTGCAAAGAGAATAAAAAAAATTGTCCAATGAGGACGTGAAAGGATATTTAACATCATTATTAATCAAGGAAATGCTAATTAAAACCACAAAGAGACAGCACTTCACACCCACTAACATGACTGTAATCAAGAATCAGACAATAAAGAGTGTGGCTGAGGATGTGGGGAAGTGAGAACCATCGTGCCCTGCTGCTGCTGGGAATGTAAAATGTGCAGCCACTCGGAAAACAGGCTGGAAATCCCTCAATCAGAAACTTACTCAGCAATCCCACCCTAGGTATACACCCAGGAGAGACGAAAACATACATCCACACAAAAATGAGCCCATAAATGTTTAGTGTAGCATTATTCATAGTAAGACGATTGTGGAAATGACAGGTTACACACAGAAGAGAACTCCCCCAGCATGATGGAGGGCATTTACGAAAAACCCACAACCAACGTCATCCTCAGGGGCTGAATCTGCCCTGGGGTCTCACAACATAAAGACATCTGTTCTCACTACCTGATCCAACACTGAACCAAGGTTTCTAGAAAGGGAAGTTAGGCCAGAAAATGGATTGAAAGTCATCCAGATTGGGAAGGAAGAAGAAAACTGCTTCTACTTCTAGATGATGTGGTTTTATATAGAGAAAACCTGAAGGAACATACACACGATTACAACTAACAAAATGATTTCAGCAACAGTATAGAATATACGATCGATATGAAAGTCAGTTGTATTTGCATACACTTGCAATGAACAATTAGAAAGTTAAATCAATAAAGCAATTCAATTTATAATAGCACCAAAAATAAAATATTCAGGAATAAATTTAACAAAACAATTACAAAGCTTAGATCCTGAAAGTTGCAGAATAGTGTTGAAAGAATTTAAAGATCTAAATAACTGTAAAATATTCCTTGCTCACAGATTGGCAAAATTCATATTACTACGATAGAAATACTCCCCCCAATTAATCATCGGAGTCAATGCTATTCCTGTCCAAATTCCAACTATGTTTATAGAAATTGAGAAAAGATTTAATGAATCCCATTATCTGATAAGAACCCTGTACCAGAATACATAAAGAACTCTACAACTTGAAGATAACTAGTTAACACAAAAATGGACACAACATTATATAAACCAACATTTCTCCAAAGAAGATATACAAATAGCAAATGTTGACACATCGAAAGATGGTCAACATTCTTAGTCACAAGAGAATTCCAAGTTGACACCATGGTGAGGTTCCATATTACACCCACTGGGTGGGTATAAGAAGAAATATGGGAACTCCCAAGTGCTGGTAAGGATGGGGTGAGATCGGAAGCCTCCTACATTGCTGATGGGTATATGAACCAACGCAGTCACTTTGGAAAACAGCCGGACAGTTCCTCCAAAGGCTAAAGGTAGAGTTACTATATAACCAGGGGACTCCACTCCTAGGAATATGCACAAGAGAAATGAAGACACATGCTCACAGGAAGCTTGCACATGAATGATCTTCGCAACAATCTTCATAGTAGCCCCCCAAATAGAAACCACCTTGTTCCGGTCAGCATTCTTGCAGCTATAATCTAAAAGATCGACCACGTAATGTAGAGGAAAGAAGATTTATTTTCTTACGGTTTTGGGTTTAGTCCATGTGAGGCCGGGGACCGCGGATCTCCGGGCATGGTGGCAGGAGGCAGAGAGAGGGAGAGTGCATGGGCTGTGCTCCTCACACCATGGAGGCTGGGAGCAAGAGAGAAAGCTGGGGGGGAGGAACCATTTATTTAATCCCCAAGGCCGCACCCCCAGGGATTCACCCCCTCCAGCCACACCCAGATAAATCCATCACAATGGATTTATCCACTGCTGGGATTACAACCCTCATGACTCCCCTTATTCAACCCTGAATATTAGTAAATGAACTCTTTAGGGGACATTTTGTATCTAACTGTAACATACCTCAAATGCTCCAAATGTCCATCAGCTGAAGAATGAATAAGTAAATGTGAAACATCTGCACAACAAAATAGTATTTCGCCATAAAGTCCTGACACCTGTTGTGACATGGATGAACCTTGAAAACATGGTAAGTAGAAGAGTCCAAACACTCAAATCCAGATAGTATTTGACTTCCTTGATATGAAGTGTCCAGAGTGGGCGAATACCCAGAGACAGAAAGTAGTTTCTGTATTGCCTGGTACTGTGGGAGACAGAGAGTGGGGAGAATGCTAAGGGATGGGAGCTTCGTTTTGGGGTGATGAAAATGATCTATATTAGGTAGTGGTGATGGTTGCACAACCTTATGAATGTGCTAAAAACATGGAATTGTACAGTTCAAAAGGCGGACTATGGTATGTGAATTATACTCTAATAAAAAGTAATGTAAAAAGAAAAAGGGAGCCAGGCATGATGAAACATGTAATCCTGGGAGGCTGAGACAGGAAGATTGCTGGTTCATGGCCAGCCTCAGAAACTTGGTGAGGCCCTCCGCAATCTAGTGAGACCCTATTTCAAAATAAAAGAATGAAATAGGGCTGGGGGTGTAGCTCAGAGGTAGAATGTCCCTGGGTTCCATCCCCAGCACCAAAAAAAAAAAAAAAAGAATAGAAAGAAAGAAAGGGAGGAAGGAAGGAAAGAAGCCGGGTGTTGTGGCACATGATTGTAATCCCAGTACTTGGGAGGCTGAAAAAGGAGAATTGCAGGTTCAAGGACAGCCTCAGCAACTTAGCCAGACTCTCAGCCCTGATTCCAAACAAAAAAATTTAAAAAAAAAGGCTGGGGGTGTCGCTCGGAGATATAATGCCCCTGGGTTCAATTCCCAGTGCTACAAAAAATGGGGGAAAGAGAGAGAAAGATAGGAGAGAGGAAGGGAGTTAACGAGGGAGGGAGGGAGGGAGGAATGAAGGGCCAGCAAACTGATCAATGGTGTAAAGGTTTCTGCCTAAGCAAGAAGAGATGGAATCCAATGTAAAGGATTTGGTACAGGTCACACTCAGAGAAACACCAGATAAAAATATAGGATATTCAGAGAAACTTCCCATTTTCACAAAAAAGGAAGAAAAGAAGAATGAGTTTAGATACAGTTATAAAGATGATGGACAAGTTGGCTTCTACTGTAGTCTTTAAAAGGAAACGAGGTCACCTTTAAGGAAGGGAGGAAGAGAGGGGAGTACATGGAAGTTTAAGGGGAACAGAGAACTTAGGATAGGTGCCCTCGAGGTAAGTGTGTGAGCCACCAAGAAGAGGCTGAGACCAATGGGGCCAGGTTGAGGAAAATAGTTTTCCTACCGGTGTGACTTTCTACAGCAATGGGCTTTTCTGGTGTAGCCATGGAGAAATGAGATAGTTCAATTCATCACAGATCCGGTTTATCCAGACAAGTGGGGCGATAAGCACAGGGTCGAGCCCATGGATCCTAGAACTGATGAAGGAAGCCGAGAAAGGGGCTGCTATGAGATCGGGAGAACAGAAGGTGTTTCTACCTGGAGTAATGGCACACACAAGCTTGAGAGAAAGGCGGCCAAAGAATGGGCGACGAGCTTAAGGGCGATTTGGGGCTGAAGCAGTTAGGATGGTGCAGAGATCAGTGTCAGCGCCACAGAAGGGAGACGGGCAGATGGAGTGAGGTGGACCTGCTGCTGTAGCCCTGGGGTGGTGGACACCTCTCCTGTCTGCATGCTGAAGCCAGGACTCCCCACCTCCAGGTCTTGCCACTCCGTCTTCTAGGAACGCTCTTCTCCCAGATCTGGGCCAGTCCTGCTGTCACTCAGGACTTGGCATAATTGTCACTCCCTCAGGCAGTAGGGTCCCTGTCCTCTCTGTCTCTCTCTCTCTCTCTCTCTTTCTGGGAGTTTTTTTATTTATTTTTATTTATTGGGTTCATTGTAATCACACATCCTATTGGGGTATAGAGTGATAGGAACATACATGCCCACAACTCTTGGAGCATTTCCCTCCAAGTCCCTCCCCTTACATGTCTTTGGGATTGGAATTGGCAATTTTGTACACAGACATAGCATTATTTCGACTCTTACACGCTTTGTATCTCCACCCTTCCCCTCCTCTTTTCCTGAACTCCCTCAATCACTCCATTGGAGTTTCTGCTCTTTGGGTGGATGTTACCCTTATTTATGAATTTCTCTCTAGCTCCCACATATAAGAGAAAACATACATCTATTCCTTTGGGGGGGGATTGGCTAATCTCACTTAGTATGCTATCCTCAGGTTCCATCCATTTTCCTGCAAATGACATGATTGTGTTCTTCTTTATGGCTGAGTAGAATTCCACTGTGTGTATGTTCCATAGTTTTGTGATCCATTCATCTGTTGTGTGATGTTGTACGTCATTCATCTGGTGATGGACAGCTAGGCTGGTTCCATAATTTGGCTATTGTAAAGTGTGCTGCTGGGAGCATGGATGTGCATGTATCATTATAATAGTCTGATTTGAATCCCTTTGGAAAGATGCCCAGTAGCACTATCGCTGGGTCATACGGTGGTTCCATTCCCAATCTTCTGAGAAAGCTCCACACTGATCTCCATGGAGACTATACTAGTTTGCAATCTCACCAACCATGTATAAGAGTTTCTATTTCCCCACACCCTCACCAGCATTTATTATTGCTTGTGTTCTTGGTGACCGCCATTCTAACTGGAGTGAGATGGAGTCTCACCGTAGTTTTGATTTGCATTCCCTGATTGCTAAAGAGGCTGAATATTTTTCATATATTTATTATCCATGCGTATTTCTTCTTTTGAGAGGTGTTTGCTCATTTCAGTTGCCCATTTTTTGATTGGGCTATTTGGTTTTTTTAAGCTCTTTTTTATATTCTAGATATTAGTCCTCTAGCAGAGGGGTAACTGGCGAAGATCACCTCCCATTCTATAGGCTCTCTCTGTAGACTCTTGATGGTTTCCTTTACTGCACAGAAGTTTTTCATTGCTTGTCTTTTTCCCCCATCCTCATTTGCTCTCAAAGCACTTGATTATTTCATCCACATTTTGTACGTGATAATTGCATAGCTATTTAAGTCTCTCCCTCTCCCTTCCTTCCTTCCTTCCTTCCTTCATGTTTATTGAGCGTGCTTTATGTGCTGGACACAGTTGTGAGCACTGAGAGTCAAGTATAGGACAGGTAGGGACCTTGCTTTCATAGATCTTAGAGTAGTAGGAATTATTAATAAACACAATAGACACTAGCACACTCTTCCAGATAGGGAAAAACACTACATAGGAGATAAAATAGATAAAGGTGATTGCGAGTGAGCTGGCCCCACTGTGATGAAGAGAAAAGTATTTCGTGCAGAGGGAACAGCAGGTGCAAAGACCCTGAGGTTAGAAGGAGATTGGCGTTTGGAGCCAGAGCAAGAAGATTAGGTGGGGAAGAGGGAGTGCCAGAGAGAGGGGACAGGTACTGACAGGGAGGAAGGTTGGAGAAACTGGATTTTATTCCAAGCACAGTGTCGAGCTCTCTGTGGGTTGTAAGCCAGAGATGGAGTGAGTGAAGTTTCCAGAACTTGGCTCCACAGGGGTGTGTTACTTTGCTCATGGCTGTGGACCACGTGGGAACAGGTCCCGCATCTCATTCCCTCCTGGGGCATCTCGTGGTCTGTAAGAGAGATCCTGGCACATCCCCATCATGCAGACACAAGTGAATGAATGAATGATGGAGCCTGTAAGAGATCCTGGCACATCCCCATCATGCAGACACAAGTGAATGAATGAATGAATGATGGAGCCTGCTGGCTGATCCTAAGCAGGGGTATCTCACCATTACAGGCACTGGCTGAGCTTCCATGGGGACTTGAGCCCTTTCCCGACTGGTTAGTTTAGATTTTGCACTTGCTAGGTTTTACATACTTCTAAATTTGATGTTCTTTCTCCTCCACATTTTATGCCAAATTTCCTTAGCTTGGGAAATCTGTGTCTTTCCACTTCACTTGGGGGGGGGGTATGATTTGATGCTCTAAAATAAAATTGACTAAGAAGTAGGGTTTTTTGTTTCTTTGTTATTTGTTTGTTCAATTTTGCATTTCTTTTGTTGATTTCTATTGACATGTTTCTTTCAGCATTTTAAATGAGAATCAGTGTGCCTTCCAGGTGTGCCTGGTGCCAAGATGCTGAGGTGTTTTTTTTTTTTTTTTTTTTTTTTTTTTTCCAAAGGAGAGGATGGTTTGCCAGGCTGCGCCTACCTCAGCATTTAGCCATGCACACGTGAATTCTGGACAAAGCTGAATGTGTCCACACAGTGGCCAGGATGGTCCTCCACGGGCTGGTCCTTTCTTGGCCTCAGAGGAACCGTGCCGACCTTGTGAAGAAGCACTTAGTGCATCTGTTAAACAATGCAGTCACTTTCATTAATCCTCAATCCCTCTATGTAGGATAAAATATCATCTGAATGGCCATATGGCTGACTTTGTAATAAATGCAAAATACCTGCAGGTCTATGGGAGATTCTGGACCAGTGTGCATCATTATTTTTTTAATTTTTTATTTTTTTGCTAAATACCAAACCCGGATGAAATCCTCCCCTAGGAGACCTTTGCTATGCAGTTGTCTATTTAAAGGAGGGAAGGGTTCTCAGAGAAGGCACCAGGCAGCAATGCATATTTAATAGCTGGTTCCAAGGAGTAAATTAAGCCTGGAGCTGTAGCGGTATTAAACTTAGCAGAGCGGGTCCTGAGTATTAAAGAGAAATTTCTGAGAGAGGGAGTTCATTCTTTTACATCAACTCGATCACGCAATAAAGTGAACCCTGACGAGGTGATTTAGCAACGACCCTAAAACATAACATGTTGGGATGGCTGTGTATCAAAAGTTATTTTTCTGTTCTATTACCTTTAATAAATAGCTTAGACTGTTGCATAGATTCACTGAGCTATGACTCAGTTCACTTCTGATAAGGAGAAAAAAGAAAGGGCTACAGGTTTTGGTATAATTTTATTTATGACAACCTTGTATAGTCCATGTCTCATAAATGCAAGCGCCCTTATCCACGCATAGAATCCGCATGCTTGTCAACACACCCGGCCCCATGAATACTCTACCTGGAGGTCTTCTATTAAGTTAGACTAGGTTTGATACACAGAATATCGTTGTATTTTTTTTAGATCTTAAAGAAATAGAAGTGCACAAAAAATCTCTTATTGGAAAATTGCCAAAGAAAGGTACATTTTCAAATTAGCACACGCAATCCCAGCGGCCAGGTAGTGATGCTTCCACATTAAATCACTTGCTACTGTTTGAAAAAAGAGCGGATACTTTAGTTAGTGATCTTGGAAGCACCGCATGTCCCCAGTTCCATGGTTTCAAGCAGGGCTCAAACCAACTTGCTTGTATTTTCAGAGCAAGATGGAGCATTCTCTAGCCTTCTGCCTGTCCCTTCTTGCCTGTGCTGTGTTCTAAGGCTGCTGGGAG
This sequence comes from Glis glis, assembly GCA_004027185.1. Lineage (NCBI taxonomy): Eukaryota > Metazoa > Chordata > Mammalia > Rodentia > Gliridae > Glis > Glis glis. The sequence continues at coordinate 19,662 of PVJS01002235.1, forward strand.
GGGAGGCCCATCCTGCCTCCACAGGCCCACTCAGTGGATGTCTCCATCTGTCTCTAGTGGTGCCTCCTACACCTGGGCTCCCTGCATCTTCTGTGCAGAGCTGGGTCCTGATGCCTCACACTGGGATTGCATCGAAGCCCCCGCATGGTTCTGCCTGGATCTGGGGTACTGTGCACTTGCTAGAACCAGAGCTTAGCCAATCCCAGTGTCGCTGACAGCAAGGCACTCATACGGGCCACCGCCCTTGCCTCTCTGGCCTTATCTCAAACTGCACAGCTCGCTGCTTCCACGCTTGCTCTGCCCTCTGTCCAAGATGCCCCAAAGTACAGGAAGCCACCCACACCTGCCACTCTGCCTACATCCCATTGCCTGCTACGTCCGCACACATTCTTTATTCCACAAGTGCGCATTGATACCCTCTAGGGGCAAAGTTCTGTCCCAGGGCAGTGATGCTCTGAAAGACACTGGCCGGATCCGGCACAGAGGTGACTTCCCTTTGAATCAAGGGGGGCACACGTGACCTGCTGCTGGGGAAGGAGCCCGCACAAGGCAGTACATTCTACAGGAGTGAGCCGCATGCACACGGAGCTCAGGATCCTGGCTGCAGCTTCTCCAGTGCCCCCATCCCAGCAGCAGCCACGCCGAGTGAAAAAAGACCCTTTCCACCAAGGCTTATGTAAACTCTCAAGCATCTAGACATACTCTTCTGTTCTTCTTATTCATAACTTGGTGCCCAGTAGGCAGCTTTTGACTATAAACCGGGAAACCCTTTCCACAAATATTTACGGAACCCTTGCTATGTGGCGCGACTGGTAACTAAGTTGTGACATGACAGATGAGGACCCTCCCTGCCTGGAGTCAGCTGGACACATCGGGTGGGGGAGAAAGCCCAGTAAACAAGAAAAGGCAGGTGCCTCGTGGCTGGCTGTGAACAGTGTGGTGCTTCCAGACCGGGGTGAGCTTGGAAGTCACCTGTGCCACCTCCAGGGGGTCTTGATGTGCTTGGTCCAGGGTGGGCCTGAGGATCTGCATTTGCTGCTGTTGATGATGGACGTGACACTCTAAGAAGGCACTTCCGCTGAGGCCTGGCACAGAAAGGGAAAGAGGCAGGTGGTTCAGACCGAGGAGTGGCAAGGGCTAAGTCCCTTCAGCTGGGGACGTCTGGTCAAGAAATACAGTGGCCATGAGCAGTGGAGGAGTGGCCAGGAGGAAGGATGCACAGGGCTGGGTTTGCAGGTAGCTGGGTCCAGCCTGCATGGCACTGCTAAGCCACGGCAAGGAGCTCAGCACAGCCCCATGGCAGGGGCAGACATAGGTTCTCAGCTGGAAGCAGTGGAGATGTGCTGGGGCATTTCCAGCAGAGGCGACTTTATCTGGTACATTGGTTTTTTTATGTTCATTTATTGGTGCATTGTAATTATACATTTTGATATATGTCAGGGTAGGAACATCATACATGCACACATTGCTCATTTAGCCCTCCCTCCAATCCCACCCTATTCCCTCCCCCTTCCCTCCCTTTCATGCTCCGGATAGTGATTGAGTCTTATAGGCTTGTGTATGTACATCATGTGCTATAGTGTGTTTCCCTCCACCCCCCTCCCAACTCCCTCAGTTAGGTCACCTTCTTTGTCCATCTAAAGATTTCTTCTTCTTCACTTCTAAGTCCCTTCTAAGTCCCATTCTATCTAGCTCCCACAGATTAGGGGGAACATCCGATTTTTTACTCTTAGTGACTTACTAATATCACTTAGCATGATTGCTGTTCTAACAGATTACCATAAATCTAGTGTCAAACCAATACCAATCTGTTCTCTTACATGAAGGTCAGAAGTCCAACATGGTCTCAGTGGGCTGAAGCCAAGTGTCTGCAGGCTGGCTCCTCCTGGTGACTCCATGGAAAGCCCATTCTCTGTTTCCAACTCCTGCAGCCCCCTCATCCCTCTGCCCGTGGCCCGTCCTCCTCCTCCAAGGCCAGCAGTATTGAACACAGTCCTTCCCTTCTGCTACCTTCTGGTACTCTCTTCCTCTTTTAAGGACATATTTGTGCTTTGGGCTCACTTGTATACTTCTGGATTAACTCCCTCTTTAAAGGTCAGCTGACTCGCAAACTTTGTTCCATCCATAGCCAGTGTCCCTTTGCCAGGTAGCCTGGTATATCCATGGATTCCAGGGAGCAGGCCCCAGCTGTCTTTGTAGGGAGCATGCTTCTGTTTGCCCTGTGTGCATGCGTTTAAAATGGGCATAGTGGGCTCTGCTGAGAGGGTGGCAGGCACAGCTCTCAGGGGACACAGGACAAAGCAGCTGTTTGGTCGAGAAGTGAAGCAGTGTGGTTGGCCTGGGGATGGGCAGTGGAGAGCAGGAGAGAGGGCAGGGTTGCAGACACAGCTTGGAGAGTGAGCTGAGAAAGACAGGAGAGTGACTGACAGCTCACTGCTTGGCTTGAGCCATAGGATGGGTGGTGGAGCCACAAATACAGGCAGAAGAGGACAAGAGGGTAAGAAAGAGCCAAGTGTGGGGTCCAGGTTGGTCCCACTGAACTGATCTACCAGTCACACACTGGGCTTTGGAAGAGCACCAGTTTAATGTGTCTTCTGAGAAGGTGGAGCTGGGGCTATAAGTGTGTCTTGCTGCCCTTAGGGGGCAAAAAAAGAATCTATGTACATTCCAGAATGTTCCACAAAGAAAATTGAGATGTTTGGAGATCATACAAGGCCGTATAGACTTCTGGGATGAACACAGACTGGCCTGAGTTTGAGTTCCAGTTGGGCAGGATCTAGTTGAGCTGTCCCCAGAATGTGGTTAACTTCCTGGAGTCTCCCCCTTTGTCATCTGTAATGTGGGTCTGGGAAAACTGCTCTGTGGGGGCATTGGAAAGGCTGATGTGCTGTGTGTGGCTGGCAAGCCCTGCTCCTCAGGGGTCACCCCTGCAGTCTGCTGGTCTCTGTTGAGTTATTACAGATTGAAAATCATTCATTCTTCCACTAGCATTTTGAGTTATCCATCTATCTATCTGTCTATCTATCTATCTATCTATCATCTATCTATCTACCTATCTATCTATCGTCTATCTATCTATCTACCTATCTATCTATCATCTATCATTGATCTATCGGTGGTACTGGGGATTGAACCCAGGGGCATTCTACTTCCAAGCTACAACCCCAACCCTTTTTATTTATTTATTTATTATTTATTTATTTATTTATTTATCTATTTTGAAACAGGATCTTGCTAGGTTGCTGAGAGTCTCACAACATTGTTGAGGCTGGCCTCCAACTTGCGATCCTCCGGTCTCAGCCTCCCAAGTACTGGGATTACAGGCGCGTGCCACCACACCCAGCTCTCAGGCCACCCTTGAATGAGTGATCCAATTAATGTGGCCCTGTATAAAGGCCTGCGAGAATAGCCAAGAGTTGCAAAAGTGTTGTTTTTTTAAATTTCAGCATTCTTAAAAAATATATATATATATATATATATATATATATAGTCTTATTATTCACCCTTCTGGATGGGCCAGCAGACATTTAGAAAACTTTTTATAAGTATGCATTAGGAATCTCAGCACTCTCTTGGAGAGGTAGAAAACATTAAATATTAAAACAATATGTTATCTGGTGTTTTCTGAACTGATTTAGCCCTTCCTCAATAATATTCTCCTTTCTCTGTGTACATTCCCATCTCAGTACACAAAGAAAAACCTTGTAAAAAAAAAAAGTCAGAGCTGCATTAACATGTTTGTTTTTTCGGAGGGCTGGCAGTGAGTGAGCAATTAGCGGGTCTGGTCTGGTTTGAAATTCAGTTCTGCTCCCTCGTTAGCCACGCAGGACAGGCGTCGCAACCTGGAGACACCGGGAATTTATTTTTCCATTTGTATTCATGACACCCATGATTCGAAATGACCATCCTAATGTCACCCCCACACCCCTCTTTGGAACAAATTAGTAGAGTCAATTGCTTCTGGCCTGAGGTCTCATTCCGTGTGCCAAATGTGACCAGGACGCCAAGTTCCATTCCGACGTCAGGCTGTATGTGGCCCTGGACATAAAAAGAGCCTGACAGGCCCTGTCTACAGCCTGGAATGGGGCCAGCATGGTGGCCTCGGGCAGCAGCTGTCCCTGCTCCACAGCCAAGGAACGGAGCCACCAGGAGGCCCTTCCGCATGGGAAGGGGAGAAGAGGATGGGGCTCCTGGGGCTCTACCCAACACATGGGCTTTGTGAGACAACTGCTGATGATATTAACTTTGTGCCCTAGAATTCCAAACTCTTTCTTTCTTTCACTGTGATTATTTATGTGGAATATACAGCTTTTTCATATATGTTTTTTTATTTTAACCACTTTAATAATATCATGAAAGTAAAAGACTAGTGTGAGCCAAGTGTGGTGGCCCATGCCTGCAATCCTAGTATTTATGAGGCGGAGACAGGAGGATTTCAGGTTTGAGGACAGCCTCAGCAACTTAGCGAGGATATCAGCAACATAGTTAGATCCTGTTTCCAAATAAAAAGTAAAATAGGGCTGGGGGTGTAGCCCAGAGGTAGAACACCCTTGGGTTTCATCCCCAACACCACAAACAAACAAACAAAAAACTCATGTGATTTTTACAAGGTAGATTACACAATATACAGAGAATATAAAGATATACACACAGATGTGGTTTTTACAAAGTAAATTATGGAACATAGAGAAAAGGTAGCTGGCAGAGGTACTTACACCTATGTGAGTTTACAAGGTAGATAATGAGATGTAGAGAGAATTTAGAATATGGAAGTGTACAAGCATCTGATTTATATAAATAGATTCTAGAATATAAAGAAAATATAGACTCTAGAGGAGTATATGCATATATGGGTTTAAAGGTAGATTAGAGAATATAGAGAGAATTTAGAGTATGGAGGTATACATGCATATATGGGTTTTTAAGGTAGAATACAAAACATAATTAGAATAGAAATTGAAGGAATAGAGAAAGCCCTGCTTTGTCCTTTTGTAAATTCCATAAACTACCCTATACAGGTAAATTAAGTTTATCTTTATTCCCTTCACTTCTATTTCTAGTCACAGGGGCAATATTTTTAGCTTTTGGCTATTTTAATATTTTACATATCCTTATAGAAATATGTGCACATTTACCACAATATCATTGATATACTATGTCTACATGATAGGTATAAACTACCTCCATTATGTATGTGCATTTGGGAAGTCTGATTTAGAGGAATATTACCGATTCTCAGTATTCTCCTTTCCTACTTAGGTTAAGGAGTATTCCACATGCATGAAAAAGTATGTGGGCTATATGCATGCCTCACAGGATAGCAATGCCTGATTCTCACCCTGCTCCAGGGACACAGAGAAGCTGGGATATTGTGGGACATGCACATTCCCTCTGTTTCCTCTCTGTCCCAAGCTCCGTGTTTATTATTTCTTGGCTTTTCTTTATCGTTAGTCACATATGTGTGTCTTCCTAAACCACCGATGTTTCCCTTTACATAAAGGGAAGCCTGCTATATGTGTTGTTCTGCAATTCAGTTGACTTTAGAACATGTTCATGAAGTTAATCTAGATTAATGCAAGTGGGCACTAATTCACTTCCCCCTCTCTATGCTTGAGTAAGAGGCCGCAGATGGGAGAGCCCAAAGCTTTTGGCTTGAGTGGTCAGGCAGAGTGAACACTTACTGAGAAGGAAGAACAGCATGATTCAGGGAGGACCAGCAATTCAACAGGACAGTCTGAGATGGAAATGCTCACTGAACTTCCACAGCCAACTTTTGTTACTGGTCCAGAATCCACAGTTAGTCCAGGATCTCACCTTCAGTGCTGCCCCTCTGGCCTGGGCCCCTTGTCATCTCTTGGATGGATCATTCCTGGGGCCTCCTGCCTCAGCTGCCTGTTTCCACCTTAGTGTCCCTAAACTTCCACTCAGTCCCTTCCTGGGATTCTCATCCCCCAGCCTGGAAATCCTAGCCCCTTCTCTCATTTCCTAGACCCATCACAACATCCTAGAACCACTGGGACCCCTGGTTTCTCATCCCCACCTCTGCTGGCACTTCCTGTATTTCAGCCCCCATCAGACCAGGCTACCCCCTCGCAGGACACCCTTCCAGTCAGCCTGTGCTGGCCCTGGCTGGCCTTGCTGTTCCTGAGACGACGTAGCTTCCCTTCTGAGGCTCTAGGACCATTTAAAGCTCCAGGCTGCTACCCTCCCAGCACCCTCCACTCTGAATTCGAATTTCCAACATCACTTATTGTCTTCCTATCTATTACATAATTTAGCCTTCTGTGTTGCTAATTGCCTTTCCTACCAGAATGAAATGTATATTCACATATTCATCTGTGGGATATTGTGCTTGTTTTACTCTCTGATGCATCTCAGTCTCCAGCAGCCAGAAGAGTGAGTGTCTGGCACAGGGAAGGCACTGAGTGAGTGGGTGCCCTGTGACCAAGTAAAGAGACTGCAGTAGACGTGCAGAATGAACATGCCATCCGATATTCCAATCTGGGTAGCACCATCTGTGAGGTTGGGGTGCATTCCAGGGGAGCTGAAACATAGAGGTGCCTTTTGCAGCCAGGAGACCGGACGAGCTCACCTAGGCGCCAACCTGGGTGGAATGAGAAGGAAAAAATATGACCAGGAAAGTTAGTCAGTGAAGTAGAAGGTAACCAAGGGAGCGTGATATCTCCAGTGTAGCAAGGTTCAGAAATGGCAGTGGGATTTAGGAGTATGAGGTCTCCAGGAGCTTGCTGGAGGTGTGATGTGGAGCAGAGGGCTTGGCCACCCAGCTGAGGGAAGGGGAGGGATAGAGTGAAGATGTGGTGTTCAGCCATCCTTCTGAGATGTGGCTCTCTGAAGGGAGGGGAGCTTCTGGAGAGGTGATATGAGAAGAGCTCTGGGGTTCCAGGCACCCAGGTGTGGCTTCTACTCTTGCCCTTGCGATTCGCAGTTGAGTGACTTGGGGGGCATTTCTTGGTACATTTCTTCTCTCAAAGTCTCAGCCTCCTAGTTTGCAAGACAGTGCTGGTCCTTACCTTGCACGATACTTGGTGAAGGTTGGAAAGTGATAGAATATGTCCAACATCCAGCACAATATTGGATCTGTATTGAACCCTGAGAATATGGATGGGGGCTGTTCTCCCAGCGTTAATATCAGCACCATGGACAGGAGCCTTGACATTGGCTCTTTATCAAGAGTGTGACTTTGCAGAAACGACTTGCCTTACCTGAACCCCTCTTTACTCATTGATCAAATGAGGATGATAGTAGTACTACTGGTGAGGTTGAGGAGGTAATGCTTGTAAGTGCCTAGCACAGGGCTGGCCTGGAGCAGGTGCCGTGCAAGGCACTAGTTCTGGTGGTAGCATTAGAACCTGCATGTCATTCTCCTCAGCAACATTATCACTTAGGGTGGCTAACGGTCTTAGTTCATCCTGGACCCTCTTGGTTTCAGCACAAACAGTCTCAGGTCTTGGGAAATCTCTATGTTGGGAGAAACCAGTACATCACCCATAGGATCTTCCCTGGGCTGTGGGTCAGTACCTCCCAGCTCTGGGGTCATGTTCCATTCTCAAAGCCAGATTGTGTCATTATAGAATTGATGTGACTGGCCCAGCCCATATCCTTCAGGTGGCCCTGACACACTGGGGACCTAAAGAGCTCGTTCTCTTAGGGACAATTCCCAAGGAACTGGCTAATCCAGGCAACTGGAAGAAAAGGACTTCTTGAGCAGTAGGGATACTTGGGCATGATAAGCCACAGAGTCCCAGTTTCTGCTCTACTTTGGGAGCACCATCCTTCGCAGGAGGCCAAACAGCTGCTACTTTCGCTCTCGCAAACCAATCATTTCTAAATGGAGCGATGCCACAATCTTAATTTTCCACTCAATGGTGAAAGCATTCGCATTATTCAAAATTATTCATCAGCACTTAGTAATTCACATTCTAGCGCAATCTCGGAGCGCTTTAATGTATATATTACAGGCGAGATTTATGGTGGGAATTACAGGACGGCAAATCATTCTTTAAAATTGTGCTTAAATCACACGAGTTTAAAACACTAATTATGTAAAGTATATTCTGAATTTTTAATTTCTACCTTTGTTTAACAATGCTCTCGTTACCCGCGTCAGAAACGGGATGGCTCCATCTTTAGGAACGTTCCTCTCTGGATCTGCCCGGAATGGAAACAACCCAGTTTTCATGATGGCGCTTTCTCCCCAGTGCCCCCACCTAAAAAAAAAAAAAGAGTGAATAATGGTCATCTAAAAGTTACACTCATCGAGAGATAATGAAGCGTGGAATTCCATTCTGAGACAAAATCCATCTCTGAGAAGTGCTTGAAGAGACTTTGATGGCCACAAAATGACTATTTAAGTTAAAAGATAAAAATTTTAAAAATATCTCTGCTAATGATGGAGCTCAGAAAATAACATTATCACCATTCGGTTTCTTGTGTGTACTGGTCCACAGAGGACCACTAGGGGATTTTCAGCCAGTTCATTTTTTTTTTTCTTAGCCATTTAGGAAAATCCAATCTATCTTTCAGCACCCAGGGAAAACCTCAGTGTTTCTCTGTTGGAGTCTAGGCAGAGGGGAAATACTCATTTGCATACCTGGGTTCCAGGGAACAGCTCTCAGGACACATAAAAGATTAGTCTTAGCAGGGCATGGTGGTGCATGCCTATAATCTCAGTACTTGGAAGGCTGAGATAGGAAGATCCCAGGTTCAAGGCCAGCCTCAGTAACTTAGCGAGGCCCTTAGCAACTTAGTGAGACCCTGTTTCAAAATAAAAAGTAAAATAGGGCTGGGGGTGTAGCTCAGAGGTAGAACACCCTTGGGTTCAATCCCTAGTACCACAAAAAAAGAAAGAAAAAAGACTAATCATTGTTTAAGGTGATTTAAAATAGCCACATGTTGTGGTTAGATATAGAATGTCCCCTGAGGAGCTCATAAATGGGTGTTTGGAGTTGATGTAATTGAGTCTTGAGGGTTGTAATCTCAATGGATTTATCTGGGTTGTAACCTAGGCAGGTGGGTATGGCTGCAGAAGGTGGGTCCCTGGGGGTGTTGCCTTAGGGATTGTGCTTTAGTCTTTGAATCGCCTTGCTTGCTTACTCTCTCTGCTTCTAGCCTCCATGATGTGAGAGAAGAACCTGGCTCTCTCCTTCTCTCCACTTCCCGCCATCATGCCCTGAGCTTCAGGCTCTGGTCTCATATAGACTGAACCCAGAATTTCCAAAAGACCATGAGCAAATAAATCTTCCTTCCTCTAAGTTTTATGGTCAGGTCTTTTGGATTACAGCAGTGAGAATATTGACCAGACATCACACCTCACAGCTCCATGCCAGGCCCGTTTCCCCTGCTCCTCAGAAAAGTATGGATTGTGCATTTGTGGGCGACCCAGCTCGAAATGAAGTTCCTCCTCACATCCACATCCAGGACAGCCATTCCACAGTGAGAGGAACATTGCAGGCTTGCAGACCTACCCGCCATCCCTGCCACTCTTCCACAGTCAGCTAGCTCAGCCAGAAAAGTAGGTTCCTCTGGAAGATGCAGTGCTTCCTCACAATGACAGCCAGGGGACAAGGGACAGAGCCCAGGCAGAGTGCACATTAAAGTCTTCTTCAGTATGAAAAGCAGCTGAATCTGAGGCATTCCTCTCCCTCTGTGGGCTTCCCTGTCGAGGTGCACTGGAAGCATTTGCAGGTGGACAGGGCATCCTACTCATCTGCGTACCCCTCCGCACAGAGCCCAGGGCTCAGCATGGCAGTGGGGCAAGCCTACTCATGCCCGAAGGACATTGTGAACACAGGCTCTTTCTCAGTTTCTCATCTGTGTCCTTTCTCCTTGGAGCAGGGAACCTCCTCATCACACCCCAGGCCTGGAGACCATGCTATGCTCTAGAACTTTCTGCCACCCTAGGTTTTACTGTGTCATAGTTCTTTAACACCATTTTGGACTCCTTGAGGTCATGTGCCTAAAATCGATCCAGAGCCCTGAACACACCCAGGGAATTGCTTCCTTTTATCCCCAAGGCCCTAGTTGCACAACAAGATAGGTCTACACCAGCCCTGGCGGGTGGCCTGGCATTTTGAGTGTTTGATGAACCCCTTAAGTTTTCTCTTCTCTCTGCCCCCAGCCTGGTCTTCATGTTTTATTCTCCTTCTTCCCACTGGCATCCTGTCCTTTCCCAGGTCAGCCTTCCCCTCAGGCTCCCACCCCATGGGAGCCTAGTAAGGCAGGTGCAGGGGCAGGCTCTGTGAAGGATGCACGCCCCTGCCGCCACTTCCAGCACCGTGGGTGGGAATGCTGACCCTTTTTATTTTTATTTTTTTCCAGGAGTAGCTGATTCAGATTAATCAGATAGCAGCTGGCACTTTATGCTGACTCCAGGAAGAATTTCATAATTCAGGTTTGAATGAGAGAAGGGGGAACACAGGAGAAGTGGGAAGAGGCTGAGAAAAGGGAGGGAGGGGAAAGTGCTGTGTGCTTGCTGGGGTTTCTCCCATGCAAGGGCCTCTTCCTACCTCTCTGGGGTTCTTCATTTTGCATCCTAGAGATAGCCCTGAGACGGGCGCACCTCCACCTGCCACGGGAAATGCCCGCTGTGAAGAAGGCAGCCTCTAAGAGAGACTCTGATGACTCTCACCCCCCGGGATCTGCGTCCTCACACCACCAACAACCCTCAAGGATAGACAGGACCTAGAGTCACCACTAGCCACTAGGACAGAGCAAGGCAACGGGATGCCAATTCTAAGCTTAGGTCGCAAAATGACCCTGACGGCCTTCTTGTCGTTACTCCATTTTGTAGAGTTCTAATACTGTAAGTGAGACTGGGTAATTTATAAAGAAATTAGATTTATTGCTTATAGTTCTAGAGACTGGGAAACCCAGAGTCAGCAGGCCAGCCTCTAGCAAGGGCCTTGTGTTGTACAGGAGGTTCAAGGGCCAGGGAGAATGGGGGAAGGGCTGAGATCATCCTTTTATCAGGAGCCCACTCCCATAATAAGGACTTTAACCCATGTGTGAAGATGGAAACTTCATGGCCTAGTCACCTCTTAGAGGCCCTACCTTTCCACACTGTTGTGTTGGAGATTAAGTTTCCAACACAGGAACTTTGATGGATGCATTAAACATATAGCAGCTGCCTGTTGTGCCATCAGGCTCTGCCCATCTCTGTATCTCTATCTCTGTCTCTCTATTTCTGTATCTATCTGTCCTTCTGTCTCCTATGACCAATGAACATGTCTTGAGGACACTCGACAGTTTATGGAGGTGCCTGCGGGGTAAGGATATGAGTGATCTTGGAGCTGAATTTTCTGAGAACAAGTGGACATGTGAGTGACCTTGGATGTAGATTCCCCAGCCAAGTTGAACGCTGGCATGACTGCAGCCCTGACTGATAACTTAGCTGTAACATCATGAAAGAGCTGTGTCAAGACCCCTGCTAAGGCACAGAAACCATAAAATAATAAATACTTGTTTTGGGGATCTCTCAATTTTGGGGTGAGTTACTACATAGCCTAGGTAACTGGTCCACCCTCCAGCAGTTCCATCTCTTGGAACAGTCTATTGTCAGCTTGCTACACCACCAGCCATCAACACAGCGGCTCCTAACTTCTGCCCCACACCTACCCATATATTAATGTTACCATCTTGAGTATGTTATGTAAACCCAATCATCTAGTATCTGACCTCTTGGGATTAGTTCTTTTTTTTTAAGCACTCAGCACAATGTTCTTGAGATTCATCCAAGTTGCTCTGTAGACTAATAGGTTTGATCCTTTCCATTGCTGTGTAGTATTCCATGAATGGCTGTACCACAGTTAACTTAATCATTGTCCTGTTGAAGGACCCATATATAAAGAAACACCATTTCTGGTTGACTCCTTTTCTTAATATTGTTAAGGCCTGCCCTGTGTCTTCACCCCAAGTTGTTACACTGAGTCAGACCAATGTCACCTCTTCATTGCAGAACTATCTGGTATCTTAACTAGTCTGCTGCTAGTTAAGATGATGTTAGTTAAACTCAGATGGCTGAGTTTTATTTATTTTTATTTTAATATACTTTTATTGGTACATTGTAATTATATATCATAATGAAGTTCAGAGTGATAGGAACATACATGCACACAGCACTTGGAGTGTTTTCCTCTGAATCCCACCCCATTACCTCCCACTCCCCATACTTGTTATTGATACTTACATTGATGTTTTTGTGTATGTACATAGCATTATTTGAACAGATGATTACAGAACTGTAGTATATACACACAATGGAATTTTACTCAGCTACAAAGAAGAACAAAATTATATCATACAGGGAAATGGATGGAACTAGAGAGATGCTTAGTGAGATCAGCCAGTCTCAGAAAGTGAAGACTTGTATGATTTCTCTCATATGTGGAAGCTAGAGAGAAAACAGGAAACACAAGGGGCTTCAGATGAAAGATGAGAAACTTAGGAGCACTGGTGGGGATCCAGGGAAAGGAGATGGATGGGGGCGAGGAGTCTTGATGAAGATGTCCGAGTTTTAAATAGATGTTTTCTGTTCTAGGAAACAAACAGAAAAAATATACTTGATTGTATATGATGAATATTTTGAAAGAAATTAATTTAATGAAAGCTATGTATTTTAAAATCAGTATTAGGATGAGATGTCCATTGTGCCAGCCCTCACTCCCTGGCCTTGGCCTGCAACCCACAGCAGCCCGAGTGACACACTGGAATGTGTAGTTCCCCTGCTCAAGTCCCCCAGTGCCAGCCCACTGTCCCTAGGATGCAATGCAGCTGTTCAAAGGGCCAGGTGGTCCTGCTGCTTGGGCCTCTGCTGTGTGGTTGGTGCATGGCCGCTTCCCCCGCACCGTCAGTCCTCAAGAAGAGAATGTCCAGTTCACTCTGTTTCTTTCTGGGAAGAATTAGCTGTGTCAGTGCGCTGCTCCGAGGAGTAGATTAGTGTCAATTCCTTGGGTCAATGAAGAAATGCTGCGTACAAGAAGAAAGGACTAATTGCGAGCATGCACCATTTTAGGTAGTGCGTCTCCAGGATTTCCAAATCAGAGAAACCCTATTTCCTGTGTGTGTGTGTGTGTGTGTGTGTGTGTGTGTGTGTGTGACCTGCACTCTGAATAACAGACGTCGTCGATGCCAGATTTGTTTTCATAAATGCTGCTGTTTTGCATACGTGAATGCTCCTGCTTTTGAGAGAGAGAGAGAGAGAGAGAGAGAGAGAGAGAGAGAGAGAGAAAGGGATGGCTCCCACTTGCATGGAATTAGTTGCACACTGAGCTGCTTCCCATGCCCATCGCCCTGTGAGCACCTTGCAAAAGGAGGCTGTGTGGCTCCTGAGCAGATGTCCTCAGTCAAACATGGATGCAGCACAGGCTGCCAGGGTCAGTCTGCATGCATTCCCAGAGTAGTCTAGACGGAGCTGGGTAGGTCTCTGATGCTGAAGGTCCCTTGGAGCACTGAAGCACTGAATCATACAATAACTTCTTCCTTGAGGTCAGCAGAGTTTAGGACTCAGCTGCACACCCTGATACCCCTGCCCCCGGGGAAGAGGACTTCTCAAGACAGGGAAACATGAGTTAGCACCAAACCAAGTTGGGCGGGGAGGAGGAGAGCAGAGCCATATCACTGGGTGATGTTAAATACTCAACGAGATGGCCCAATTTCCCACAGTCATTCGGTGGAACACTAACTCATTTAACAGAGGAGCAAAGCATGTGTTGTTCAAGCATAAGAGTCCAGGTTGCAGGGGACCGACCCTGATAAGGGAATAATCATCTAAGTTCTAAGATGAGGGCTAAACATCACACCTTTTGTTGGACTTGGTAAATGCATAAGTACCCAGGTAAATTAAACCCGTGACACAGCTCTAGCGTGGTTGGGTATGATTATTGTAGCAAATGTCCCTGATTATTGCCAATTTTATTAATTGTTCTCAAAGCTGGAGTGGATCATAGGCTTTACCCATACCTTTGTTTCGTGCAGGCTTCATTTGGTGATATCAAAAATATGCTTCATTTCTAAATTGTTGGAAATGGATAAAGAAGTGGTGTCCTGATTGAAACTGAGTTTGGTTTAATTAAGATGAATCTGTGTGAAGTCGCACAACCCTCGGACAGTCAGAACTGCCTTCCCTTTTGACCCACAGTGGCGCATGCTCCTTGGGGCAGGAAGAGAAGCCAAAGCCAGAAGCCAGCTGGCCCAGCTGCTCCACTGACTTCAGGGATGAAGCTCCCTGGCACATGGTGACATGTTTGGGAGAAACTTCTGCTAACGCCTGTCGCTGAGAAATGATAGATGCCAGCCTTTTTCTTCCAACTTGGTATAGTTACAGGGGCAAAGATAGAGCTCGGAAAAAATGTTGTGTGTGTTGTGTGTGTGTGTGTGTGTACATGCGTGTGCAACCGAGAGGGAGAGTGCAACATGTGTGTGGTACGTGTGTGGGTGTGTGTACCTGCATGCATCTATTTGTTGAGAGGCTACATAATAGCTACAGTAAAAATACCAGGAGCAACTCCCGTTAGGTGAGCGTTTAATATATGCCAAGCATTTGCTCAGAGCGCTGTGGGTATTAATCCTATTATCCTCATTACAATCTCATGAGGGAGCCATCATGGTCATTCCATTTACTGGAGAAGAGAGTGAAGAAGAGTTTTACCAACTTGCTTACTGTCTTGTGGCTTCAGAGCCTATAATCAGGGTGTGTGTGTGTGTGTGAGTGTGTGTGTGTGTGTGTGTGTGTGTGTGTGCGTGCATGTGTACGTGTGTGTGAACTTCTTATTGAAATAGTACACAGGCAGAAAAGCACTGGTAGCTCATGTGCACAGCTCAGCAAACATTCACACATGGAACATACCCATGGAACTACATTGAATCTAAAACACGCACCCTGGCCTGACCCCTCGAGTCCAGTCTCTGCTCATGGAGACCCCTGTGGCAGTCCATTCAGATTGTCACCACACATTTCACAGACTGACGACTTAAACAACAGAAGCTTCAGTTCTGTAAGCCAGAGGTCCAAGGTCGAGGTGCTGCAGGGTAAGGTTCTGGCGAGGGCCAGCCTGGAACCAGCATTGGATGTGTTGCTACAGACGGTGACCCTGGAGCCCAGATAGAAAAACCTAAGATTCCTGAGAGGCCTTGGGAGTCCTACCTGGCAATATACTTCCCCAAACATAGCTGCCGTATTTGGGTCATGCACTGGGTCCACATTTTCCCAAAGGTCTTTGGGGACACTGTGACTCCAGAGAGTGGGAGTCTTCATGTACAGGAAAGGGGGTCATCAGAGACAAATTTGGGAAACTCCATCTTACCCCAATTGAACAGTTTTGTCTTTTTTTCTTGCAAAATTTCTCAGAGCCATATGTGTCATTGTGTGTTGTGGGTCCCCTGCAGGGTCATGCAGTGTGATGTGTCCCACCTTAGCTGGCCCTGGCAAGAGGAGCGCCCTTGAGTGCATGCTAGGGAGTAGTGTCTGGGGACACTGCCAGTCTGCATGGGTGTTGGCCTGCAGGAGCAAGAAAGAGACTCGTGGTGATCTTTGGCCTGTCCATGCTCCCGCTCATGCAGGGACCTCTTCAACAGGCCTCTTAACTGATGCTTACCCAGGTTACGGCTTTGCACCTTGCAGACAAAGGCCCCCAAGACTCTTCATTTCTTTCATACACAGCATCTCTTTTTATCTTTGATTCCTAGTTTTGAGGTCTTTCACAAGAAGCTAGGGGGAATAAAGAAAATCCACCTTCTCCTTGATATCTATTCTGATAATTTAAGGGAACCCGATAACCAGTGTCTACCTGAACTTCTGCAAAATGCCAAGAGTTTCTGAATTTTTCTCTGCAAATAGTCTAGTCACCTACACTTTTGTAAATGAGAACATATGTACATGTACACACACACACACACAAACATATGTTCAAGAGGACTGCAGGTTCGAGGTCAACCTCAGCAACTTAGCAAGACCCTGTTCCCAAATAAAACCTAAAAAGGCCTGGGGGTACAGCTCCCAGGTAGAATGCCCCTGGGTTCAATCCCCAGTCCCACACACACACACACACACAAAATCAAAAACAAAACAAAACAAAAAATAAAAACAATACAAACAAAATACATGTGTACACAATCTCTTCTAGCATTTGTACTGATACCCATTTAGCAATGCAATCCCATCTGAGAATATTCAGAAAACTCTTCATCCTAAAGTCCTTATCACTTTTTGGAAGGTTTATTTCAATTTTTCCCCTGAGTCAGACAGAATTAATCAGGTTCTAATGATTGCTCTGCAGGTGTTACGTTCAAAAACACCCAATACCCGAGTCATTAAGTTTACAGGGAGACTTCTGATTACAGAAGCTGATGACTATTATTTCTAAAGTAGAGGAGACGAGAAGTGACAGATGGATGACGTGGCCATTGGATTAGAGCTAAATTTACCCGGGTTTCACATTTGTGAGTTTTGCACCCTACCTTCTCTGCAAATATGCACCGTGTAGTAATCCTTGAGTATGTGCACTTGGGTATTGACAACTGTTACCCTGAGGATTTTTAAAGATTTTAAAAGGAAAAATGTAGAAAATTTTATCCAACATTATTTATTGAGGCGCTAACAGATGCAAGGCACCCAGTTAGCCCTGGAGCGTGCAAAGATGAAGGAGACTGACATCTTCTTGCCCTTGCGGATTTCCTTCTTTGCAGAAGAGACACACATTAAACTCATAATCTCTGGTATGCCCGACTGATAAGAAATGCGCATGCGTACATAAGTACACACATCATGTGGGAAAAGCCTCAAGGGTCAATTTAAAGCGTGCAGGGTCCTTGTTAAGTTGAAATCTTTAAAGCATGGAGCATTCTCTAGGAGTCTGGTCCTAGATATAGAAAAATACCCTTGTTTCTGTTTTCTATATCTCTCTCTTTACTGAAATCATGTTCCCTTATTTCAATTTCCAGCAAGTTGTGGAGTTTAGAGGTTATTAAAATTTGTAGCCAGGTGTGGTGGTGCACGCTTGTAATCCTAGTACTTGGGAGGCTGAGACAGGAGGATCGCAGGTTTGCTGCCAGCCTCAGCAACTTAGTGAGACACTCTGCAATTTAGTGAGACCCTGTTTCAAAAAAAATAAATAAAAATAGGGCTGGGGATGTAGCTCAGAGGTAGAATGCCCCTAGGTTCAATCCCCAGGACCAAAAAAAAAAAAAAATTGTACCATTATAAGTTCAAAATAGCTCTAGCAAGGAGACTGTGGCAACATCTGCCTTAGTAGAGAATCCACAGGTCTGTCTCTACCCACCTATCATCTGCCTCAGGACCCTTAGCTGGTGTGACTTAGAATCCTTCCTCCCTCCCCCTGTCAGGGGACTGAGACAAGGTCTGGGGACATTTCAGTGGTCATAACCAGAAGGGACAGTGGTGTTGGCATCTACTGGGTGGGGAGACCTGAGTGCTGTGTAACATCCCAAATTTCAGGACAGCTAGAGCGCCCCCTCCTGACCCACCACAGAGAACCATCAGGCAGGACCCTCAGATCTGCTTTCTCTTCCTGCGGGATCCTGATGGGCCACACCCTGTGGGCACAGGTGGCACCGGGTTCTGCTGGGCTCTCAGCTCTGTCTACACCCCCTGGCCAGCGAGTGCTGATCCTGCCACATTCTGCCACCTGTGCACATGGAAAGCTTCTTAAATTCTCTAAACCTTGGTTTCCCCCCTAGAAAGTAGGCAGGTCTACTGTGCCACACCGATTTAAAACCCACTCCCAGCATGCAAGTGCTCAGGAAATACGCTTTGCCCTTATAACCCCTGGAGGAAGGTTGTAGCTTCCAAAGTTCACGTGGCAATTTATACAATTTGCCCTTTTAACTCATTTCCCTGTTAGAAAAAAACGACAACAAAAAATGTGGGGCTCGCTGCTGCATCCATTTAATTTTACATAAACACACTCTTTGAGGCTGAAGCTGAGTCGACTGGTTTTCAATGTGAAAATTAAATATAAAACCTGTTCTCGGAGTTATTTCTAAATAGAACTTGTCTCTCATCTTAATGGAACAAATGTATATGATAATCAGTATTTAATATATTTTTTCATGTAGTAAATTTCAAAGCAGGGACCCACACATAGCTATAGACACCAGCGATCTGTACTTTCATAAAGAGAAATGAGGCCAAATCACACTCTCTCCGGCGAGACGAGCTGCTACATAGCTAGTGGTCCCTGGAACAGCATTAGCTGTTCATTGACGACAGCGTTTCTGTTTGCAGTGTGTACAGTTGAAACCTTGCTTTCAAGACCGCGGACCACAGTTCTGATCTTCTGCAGTGAAATCTGGACCTTTGAGAGACCAGCAGATAGGGAAGAATTGTTGACAAGATGCAGGCACCGAAGCAACAGTAAAAATCTTTCACTAGTCATCATTTGCAAATGATGAGGCGAATTCAAAAGAGGCCTTGTTGGCCGAAACCTCTCAAGTTCAGGTTTCTGCATGACACCCCGCAGTGACCTTACTGCAAAAGGGACTTTCAATTGCTTGTTGTCAGTGAAAATCCTTTAGGACTGTAACCCACGAGTTATCTCAGGTAAACCCAGCAACAGCAAATGGGAGCATTCTCTCTGGGAAACAGGAAATGGGTTAAAAGTTCAAACAAAGGAAACACATTCCCCCAAGGTAGAGCTCAAGTGGGAATGTGTAAGGCCTTCTGAATGGCTGGGGCAGAGCAGGCCTGGCTCCATGGCCCACTCTGTTACTTCCCCTGCCCGAGCAAGACAACGGCCTCCCTGGAGGTCTGCGTCCACCGCATCGGCAGCCGCACCTCGTCTTTCCATGCATGGTGAGTTGGCGTGTGATTTAGATGCATTCACAGAGTTCTGACACCAGGGGCTGGCATGGAGAGAGTGAGCAGTAAAGGCGGCTCTTCCTCCAGGGCAGGGCTCGCCAGAGTGCATTCTCTATTGCTGCGCTACAAATTACCACCCAACTTTAGAGAACCAATATCTAGAGTCTGAGCATTGCTGGAGGTCAGGAACTTGGGGTAGCTGTGACCGGGGCTCTCAGGAGATGGAGCGAGGATGATGGCTGGGCTGCAGCCCATTGAAGGCTCGGTTCCCAGTGGCTCTCTTACAGGGCTGTAGCCTGGAATCGGCTCCTTACCACACGAGCTTCCCCATTGACTGCACAGAATACCCTTACAATATGGCAGCCAGCAGCTTTCCCAGGGGTGCAGGACAGGAGGAAGGGGGGGAGAAAGTCACTTAAGAGGTGGAGTAAGGAGGAAGCCAGCACCCCTGTGCCATCTCATCTACGAGGACATGTGCTGTCTTTTACTGCATCCATTTGTTGGAAGCCAAGCACCAAGCCCATCCCATCCTT
Organism: Glis glis; assembly: GCA_004027185.1. Taxonomy (NCBI): domain Eukaryota; kingdom Metazoa; phylum Chordata; class Mammalia; order Rodentia; family Gliridae; genus Glis; species Glis glis. Next base: position 39,027 of record PVJS01002235.1, read on the forward strand.
AGGGGGCAGGAATTAGCCTCCACCTGTTCAAATAAGACTTATCTAAGAACCTGCAGACATCTTAAAAAGAACAAAAGATGCGGACATGGAGAGTCCGCCTGTGTATCTACCTCTGGGTCTTCCATGTTCCCTAGACTCAGCTCTCCTGGGATTGGGAAATAAATCCCCCCACCATACCAGCTATGGATTATGGAAATTGAGCATCCTTATCCTTTTAAGTCACCCCGCAGCCTGAGTTGTGACCTTTCCCTTTCCTGACCATTTACACTGTGGAACCATTCACTCTGTGGGTCAGGTGGGCACAAGGACTTCCAGGCAGAGCTTAGTGGCTGGAATTTGGACAGCCGCGCCCAGGGACTTCGGCTCTGACAAGAAGGTGTGTGTTTAAGCTTTGGCAGAGGGGGTGGGGGAGGATCACTCCATGAAACGAGCAGGTCAGTCTCCTCACCCCTGTGCAGCCAAAGCCAAGCTAGGTATTTTGCTGGTTTATTTAGCAGGGTGTACATGTCCCCCCAGCTCCCACCTGAAAACACTGTGTCCCCAGGAATCTGCCCTATGCATTCCGCCGACTGCTGTGACTATGACTTTCCTGCCCTGTGACTAGTCCCGACACAAGTGTTCTTCATGAGAGGGCCACAAAAGGGCTGCAGGAGATTTCTGAGGGTTTATGCACAGTCTGTGCCCATAAGATGCATCTTTTGGGTGGAGGAGTCAAAGGGTTTTAGATGTTCTCAAAGTCCCCGATGCCCATTCTCTGCCTCCCACCTATGTCAAAAATAATGCTGAGACCCATAGCCTGTGCTCTCCGAGACAGGGCATGATTTTCCTCCCCATGTCTATAACACTGGTCTTTCTGATGCAGAAGGACCAAGGCTATGCTTGTGCTGCCCCAGACCCGCAGCTGAACTGTGGACTCCAAGACAGAAGGGCGAGGCCACTCTCTTGCCAACAGTGACCTGCCGCTCTTGACAGATGGTTGTTAAGCTGAGCTTTCCGTGCCAATAGAACTTGGCTTTAAGGAGCCAGTTCCAGACCACAGTCCCCGCTGCCATATGCTGGTCTCGCCCAAGCAGAATTGAGCATTAGCTAAAGGCTCTCAGCTTGCCATGTGCAAAATAAGCAGCATGACCCAGCGGGCAGGAGGAACAGACTCCAGAAAACAAACGCAGTGCTGCAGCCTGGCCCCACCTGACTCTGCAGCACGCAGGCTCCTTCCCTTGCTCCCTGAGTGATCCTCTGTGCAGGATCCACTGCAGGGCCAGCTGTGTGCCAGAGCCAGGACTCCGAGAGGAACAGCTAGTGTAACCTAGTGTAACCTTGGTGCACCCTCTCCAGACGTTTAATAATCAATCACTCCTCAGTGCCCAAGGACACTGCGAAGCAAGAAGGAGGTGCCTCCAACCCAGCAGGCCCTTTATTTATTTATTTATTTATTTATTCATTCATTCATTTATTTTTATACTTTTACTGATGCATTGCATTTATTCATGATAGTGAGAGTCAAAGTGATACAAATACACATGCGCATATCCCTTTGTGTATGTCCCTCTGCGTCCTACCTGGGTCTTCCCTCCTCCCTCCTTATACATGTGAGTTTGGTAGCAATACTTTCTTATATGGACATAACAGTCTTTGAACTGTTTCCTTCCTCAATCCTCCTTTTTCCTCTCCCCACTTCCCTCCCCTAGTCCCCCTCCGCTATTCTCTCTCCTGGTTTATCCAAAGTCCCTTTTGTTTCCTGTTTTCTATCTAACTTCCACATATGAAAGAAAACATGTGACCCTTGGCTTTCTGAGACAGGCTGACCTCACCTAACATGATATTCTCTAGTTTCATCCATTTTCCTGCGAACAACATAATTTTTTCTTCTTTATGGCTGAGTAAAATTCTACTGTGGGTTTATGCCACATTTTCTTTATCCATTCATCTGTTGACAGACACCTGGGTTGGTTCCAGAGTCTGACTATAGTGAATTGTGCTGCAATAAACATGGATATGCATGTATCAATACAGTATTCTGACTTTAGTTCTTCTGGAAAGATACCAAGGAGTGGTACAAAACAAAAGACCCAGAATAGCCAAAGCAATTCTGAGCAATAAAAACCATGCTGGAGGCATCACAAGACCTAATTTCAAATTATACTATAGAGCTATAGTAACAAACACAGCATGGTACTGGCATTAAAAGCAGACACATAGACCAACGGTGTAGAAACAAATCCACATACTTATAGCTAATAGATTTTTGACAAAGGAGCCAGAAACTTTTGCTGGAAAAAAGACAGTGTTTTCAACAAACGATGCTGGGAAAACTGGATATCCATATGTAGAAGAATGAAATTAGACTCCTATCTCTCATCCTGCACAAAAGTCAACTCGCAATGGATCAAAGACCTAGACATTACTCCAGAAACTTTGCAATTACTAGAAGAAAATACTCTCCAACATATGGGCACTGGTAAAGACTTCTAAGTGGCTTTCAAACAGGTTGGTCCAACCACATCTCTCATCTGCTCAGAGATCCTCCACCCACTGCTTGCTGCACTCTGAGATCAAGTTCTCACTCCAGCCTACTGGGCCTCATCACCATCTCTCTGTCCCTCCATCCTCTGCCTCCCAGTTTCTGTCCCCTCTCTCACTCCTGCCCGGCTACACTCTCCCAGCCACATGAGCCTCTGCCCAGTTCCCAAAGCACACAGTTACAGAATCGCCTCCTGTCTCAGGGACTTTGCACCTGCTGATCTCTCTTAGGGAAAACTCTCTTAGTTTTCTTCAATGCCCCCATAGATGGCTCTCCCTGGCTATTCTGGTATCACCTCTGTAGTTTTCTGCCTTTGGTAGAAAATTTCCCTTCCTTCCTCTTTTCAGAATGGACCCTCCTCACTCCATGACTCTCAGTGCCTCTCAAGTCCTTGTTACGTTCATCTTGGAAGGTCTTCAGCCTTTCTTGTTTCTGCATGTGTCGATGAGCAGATAGCCATGCACAGGGGAGGGGCCAGGCGTGCTGGCTCATAATGGTTTTCGCTGTTTATCAAGTGCCTGGCCTGGTGCTGTGTTGAGCCTGGCCATGGTCTATAGAGAGTGGAACGCAGGTCATGCTGGCTCCAGAGCGCTTTTCTTTTCTGTTGGGTCCCTGCCAGGATCTTACACCTGGTGTAGCCAGAACACCTCCCACTGATGGAGACCTTTTACCAACGGATCATGGCCGTCATGAAGATAATCTCCAGCTAGCATAACTATCGGTGCTGCCTAGATGTTTGCAGAATAAATAAATAAGTGAAGTTTAGCCAGAGCTGCTGACTCACTACTGGAGTCAGGGGGCTTCCCAGAGAGGAGTTGGAGACCTTTCCCAAGGATGGACTGGTCGACTGGGCCAATGCAGTGTCCCCTCCAGCCTTGCCCTCGCTAATCCACCTCCTGCTGCCTCCCAGTCCTACTGGAGCAGGCTCGGCGGCCCAGCGGGAGCAGCCCCAGTTCCCTGGCCGGCTGTGCCTTTCAGCGGAGCCTTTCATGCAGCGTCCTCAAGCCAGCGCAGCATGGCTTCCCTCCTTTCTTCTCCATCTGCTCCCACCTGAAGCTTTCACAGCCTCTCCTGGTGCCGCTCTTGTTCTCCTTTGGAAATTGAACTCTGTTGAATAAAGGTGGGCAAGAGAGCTGACGATCAAGAGGCCCTGTGAAAAATGACAGCAACTTTTGAAGACACCGTGGAGGTATCTCAAAAAAGGTGGAGGGCAAGACCTAGAAACAGGATGTGGCGGCCGCTGAGGATAGCGGAAATAGGTCCCGGGCGCCCCAGGGAAGAAGCCGCGTCCCCATTCCGGAGGATATGGTGCCGTAATGAGCGCGCTGTGATAATGGGACCCTCCGTGTCAGAACCTGCAGTGATGGGAAGGAAATCAATTGTGCCCATGGAAATGCATACATGGATGGGTACACGCACATACCATAAATATGGTCATCAAACTAGAGATTTCTAGATGTAGATTTTGGCTACTCTAGATTCACTTAAAGCCGCATGCAGAGTTAGACTCAGGAATCCTGTGTCCTAAATGTCCTTCCCCGTGACCTAGCTGCGATTGCCCAGGGAAGTGCCTTTCCAAATTGTCAGAAAGGGAGCCACCTGTTGTCTCTCCCGCTATTGCCTATATAGACTACAGGTGTTCTTGGCTATAGCCGCATAGGACTATGGGGGAAGAGGGCTTCCTGGAGGAAGTGAAACAAGAGCTCTGAGGGTATGCAGGGAAGGAAGAGCTCTCAGGCTGAGAGCCAGCAAAGTCCCAGGGTCCAGAGCAGGGTAAGTGTGGGGTGATGGTGGTGTGAGGGCAGAGGACACACCAGGATGCTGTGTGCTGTGGTGAGCATCTTTGCATACAGAAGTGAGCATGTTGCACGATCAACCATGAGGACTCAAGTCTGCATGTACCTTTAAATGAGGCAAAGCGTGTGTGATTTAAGAGGGGCCTCCCTGGGCCATGAGGAATGACCTCTCACCCTGGCCTTTCCTGGCCAGAGCTGATGGACTCCCCACTGGCTGAGAAAACCCACCCTCCTGTTCTTCCTGGACTGTGACCTGTTCCCTCCTTCCCTCCCTCCTTCTCTTCCTTCTTTACATCCCCCTCTGAGCTTGTTTCCTGGCTACTTCTGGAAAAGACGTCCCTTGTTTCTATCACTTAGGAAACCACAGGTGGAGCACCTCCTGGGCGTGGCTCTTAGTCTGACCTCACCTGGTGTCGCACCTGTGAGGTCAGCGAGGTGGGCAGAGAGGGGCACTCCCATTTCACAAGGGGGCCCCTGCCAGGGAAACCGTTGCCGGTGCCAGGCAGACTTCAGAGCATCCCGCGGTGCCTTTTCTGGAGCCTGGAATCTGCAGAGGTGCCTGAGAAGGCTAGAGGCGCACAGGGGGAGCCAGGCACGGAGCTCTGCACAGCCACCGCACCTCTGGATTCATCTTCTCTCCAGGATGGGCTCCTCGGGGCTGTTATTTTTTAAGTCTCACTGCACAAACAACTCTTTAAAGGTTTGAAAACTGCTGAGGGAGTCCAGATCTCTCATTTCATACAGATGAGAAAACCGAGTAGGGAGATCGATGCTTTCAGGGGTACAGGTACGTAGGCACCAGAACCACAGGGCCCAGGAGTCTTTATTCCCGGTCTCGGTCTCTGCAAAATCTGCATAAGACGGGAGTTTTTCTAAAGCTGGATGCTGGACCCTGGTTGCATATTAGAATTACCTCGGGATATTTTATTAAATTACTAGATTTGGTGTTGGGCACTGTGGTGCACACCTGTAATTCTAGTTCTTGGGAGGCTGAGACAGGAGGATCATAGGTTCCAGGTTCTGGGCCAGCCTCAGCAACTTAGCAAGGGCCTCAGCAACTTAGTGAGACCCCATTTCAAAGTAAAAAGTAAAATAGAGCTGGGGTTGTAGCTTGGCATTATAAAGCCCTTAGGTGCAATCCCCAGTACCACAAAATAAATACAATAAAATAATAAAATAATTATCAGACCTGGGCCCATCCCCAACGGTGACAGCAGAACCTGTAGGGGTGAGACAGAGGCAACAGTAATTTTGAAAGCTTCCCAGCTGAAGAGAATGCGCAGAGAATGAAGAGCACTGTGGAACAGAAACCTTCAACAGGAGGGACCAAAGTTAGCTTGATGAAAACACAAAACCCTAGTCCTTGTGTTGGACTAAAGCTTCTTCTCCCTGGTGCTCTAGCTGGAGGGACAAGCCAGGCACAACCACAGGTTCATGCTGGGTGCAGTGTTCCCCAGAGGGATGGGTCCAAGGCGCTCAATGGGCTCCGGATCTCAGTGTTGACTTTGTGCATATACAATGGCATGTGCACCATCCCATGTAATTGCAGGCAGATGAGCACCCGGCTACGACCTGTGGGCTTCACTGTATAAATTTCACTTTGCTGTTCTGTTACTTCCCCTGAGTGATTGGTCCCTAATGTCATTCTTTCCGAGTGAGTGAGTCTAGGACACTGAGCCTGTTTCTGGAGCGTGGCTCTGCCCCGAGGGCCACCCGTCCAGGGACTGACTCTCCCCTGGCACCCTTCTTTGGGCTGACTGCCAGCTGGAAACAGCCGTGAGGCAATTGGTGCACAGCTCAGGAGGGCGATGTGGGGAGGGTGAAGCTGGATGGATGTGCTCAGCGGCCTGTGATGTTGGAGGAGTCTGTTTCACATTATAATCCATATTCCATGCAGCTTGTTAAGCTGAATGTGTTCAGACGTGCCTGGCTGAGTGGGTAAGTGTTGTCTGTGAATGGCACAGAGCAGGGATAGAGAATGTAGAACCTCAGGTAGGAGGAGAGCCCCTTAGGGCATTTCCTCCTGCTGCCAGCTACTGGGTGTCTCAGCCCTGTTATACCTTCTGAGTGCACTCCCTTGGCAGGGTGTCTGAAGCTAACAAACCCAGGAGCCCTGGGTTTGTTCCCAGGGACATGTGAGCTTGGTATTTTACAACAAATACCATCATCAAGCAGGGACAAAGTTTTTCCACCCCCTGGTTCCTGTGGATGCCTCTTTATCTGTGTGATGGACAGTTCACTCTTAATCCTCTTGTCTCATCCTTCTCCCATAAAACTACTCACTCAACTGAACAACGTTGAGCTGTTATAGTTCCCCATGTGAGATCCAAACTCCTGTGAAATCTCTGTCTGTCCCAGGGGTCTGGACGAGCCCCCACGACTCAATTTGTGTCTCCTCTCCTGACACTAAAGCAAAGTCTACCATTTTTTTTTCATGTAGCTGATACAGTAGGTCAGGTTTTGTCTCCACTAATTTTATTTCTTTAAAATTGAAGAAAATTATGCATATGGTGAAATTTGTGGATCGTAATGGTAATTATTTGAATTTTGACAGATGTCTCTCAATCTGATGCAGATCAACACTTTCATCACCATGTATCATGTACAGGCAAGAGCAGGGCTATTCAGACTTTCTGTTTCCTCTTGCATCATTTCTAGTAAGGAGCATCATCCCTTTTATTTACACTGTTGAATTTATTGGCATGAGCTCTTTGCGGCATTTCCTTCTTTTTAATTTCATGTCTGTAGAAATGTGTAGGGATATACATGTTTTATTTCTTATGTTGAGAATTGATCTTTTTGTTGTTGTTGTTGTTGTTAGTCTTATTAGGGATCTGGCATTCTATCACTCCTAAGAAACAACTTTTGAACTTTTACTTTTTTCTGCTGCTATTATTATTATTAATTTTGTGGTACTGGGGATTGAAGCCAGCAGCATTCTACCTCTGAGCTAAGCCCCCATCCCTATTTTATTTTTAAAATTTGAAACAAGGTCTCATTAAGTTGCTTAGGGTCTTGCTATGTTGCCGAGACTGGCCTCAAACCTGTGATCCTTTTGTCTCAGCCTCCCAAGTACTGGGATTACAGTCATGAGCCACCAAACGTGGCTTTTTATCTTTATAATTTCGTTACAGTTTCTTTAAATTCTCTCCAGTCCTCCCTGAATCCTGGCCCTGGCAACCACTAATCAATCTACTTTATGTTTCTATGGATTTTCTTATTCTGGCCGTTTTATATGATAGTCATACAATTTGTGGTTATTTTTTTCTTCTACCCAACATAATGATTTTGAAGTTCATCCACATTGTAACATATATTAATACTGTATCCCTTTTTATTGCCAAGTTATATTTCATTGTTTGGATAAATCATACTTTATTTTTCCACTCATCACCTGATGGATATATGGATGAGTTCCACTAGGAATTTTTGCATGCAGGTTTTGGTGTGGGCATATATTTTTTCAATTTTCTTGGATTTATATTTAAGAGTAGAAATGCAGAGTCATGAGTAACTCTGTGTTTACCGCTTTGAGAAAATGTCAAAAGCTTTTCCAAAGCAGCTGCACCATGTTACAATCACACCAGCAAAGTAGATGGCTCCAGTTTCTCTGTGTCCTTGTCAACACTAATTAGAGTCTGTCTTTCAGCCATTTATAGTAGGCATGAAGTAGTAACTCATTCACAATATCCCATTTCATTTGCAATGTTTTCCTTTACCTATGGGGGGAAATGAAGTGGGGAGAGGAAAGGGGAGATAGTGGCCCAAGGAACAAAGTTTCAGTTGACAGTGGAAATAGATTCTGGTGACCTATTGCACAGCATGATGACTGGTTAATAATTGTATATTGTACACTTCAAACTTGCTCAAAGACTGGTTTTTAAATGTTCTCATTATGCCCGGTGTGGTGCACGCCTGGAATTCCAGTACTTGGGAGGCTGAGACAGGAGGATCGTAGGTTCGAGGAAAGCCTCAGCAATGTAGTGAGACTCTTAGCAACCTAGTGAGACCCGGTTTCAAAATAAAAAGTAAAGTAAAATAGGGTTGTGGGTGTAGCTTAGAGGTAGAGTACCCCTGGGTACCATCCCCAGTACCACAAAAATAACTAACTAGCTAAATAAATATTCTCACTATCAAGAAATGACAACTATTTGAGGTGGTGGATGTGTTGATCATCTTGATGTGATCACTCCACAATGTAAACATGGATCAAAACATCACATTGTACCCCATAAATATACACAACTATTATCCATGAAAAATAAAATGAAACTAACTCTTAGAATTAGTGTTGACCCAAGGGAGGAGGAGGTGGACTAGAAAGAGACTGCATGCAGACGTGACCAAAGGGCACCACAATGCCAAGACTCCAGCTCTCCCATCTCCACCACATGCTGAGCAGCCTGCAGGTGAGCACGTCTCCCTGTCACCTCATGTCAAAGTCATTGGTTTTCACAACTTCTCATCTCTGTATGTTTGTGAAGAGTTGTTTAGAAATAAAAAGAATGCTGATATTCATAATATGTCCACTTTTTTGGGTGGTTTTATGTGGCTAATTTCTTCATACAAACAGGATTGACCTGGAAGCCTTGATTAATTTAAAAAAGAGTTAGATGGGAGGCATACGCGATTACCTGTGTGCTTAGGGCAGATAGATTTGAATATCAAAAGGATACATGGGGAAGTGTCCCAATGCATTCGGAAGCATATGCTAATGTGTTTACTATTAAATATTAATCCCCAGTTCTATTATATTACTCTACTACGAAGTGCCCTACACCTTGTGGGTGTTCTGTATGGTACATCATTTGAACCGTAATAGAACAATTACTTTTATGGAATTTGCAAGTATTTTTGCCTAACACTGTCCTTGTGACATTCTAACACTGCCGCATGTGAAGGTCAGTAAAGCAATTTTTCTAAAAAAATGCATTTTAATATTAATAAAGTTTCCAAAGTAATATACAGTCTACCGTGTTAGTCTCCAGGCTCTTATAATAACATTTGGTCTTTGTTTTATTTATTTTTGGATTTCAATTACTCTGACATTGCTGAACATAAACCACAATAGTGGTAAAATCCCATTATGCCACTGAGCCTTCCAAGCCTAAGGCGTTCAAACCTGGAGTCTCATCTTTCTGTGTCCAGTCTTCTCTCCTCTAGCGCAGACCACAAGAGACCACCCAGTAGCTACAACCCTTTGTTAATCTTTTACTATTTGTTTTAAAGTCGAAGAAAATGGACAGTACTTTATGTTTGCCAACTACATTTCTTCTCTATCATGAATATTTTTCTACAATTTCAGCTTCTTGGGGGCAAGAACCCCTTTCTCTTCATGGCTCTCTGCAGCATCTCAAACACTGTGTGATGCATAGTAGCTGCTCATTGATAGGTGTATTGTCTAAAGATGCATACCAATGGTGTCCAGTGCACAAGAGCTTACCCCAAACCAGTCACCCTCAAGTCCTAGAACTGAACTATTGTGATGGGCCCTAGAAATGGCTGCCAGCCACATTTGATGAATGACAAAGTAATAAGCAAGGTGCACAAGAACTTGGGTTGTTTTATATGTCTGATGTTGAACACTGAGTTATCCATGAAGCGAGGAATTCAATGCAGTTCAGAGGTTCCAAGCCTACTAAAAGGATATATTTTGACTTTGTCATTCAAGAAACTCACCCTGGCAAACACAAGAGAATTCAAATGATCTCAAGACAATTTTTATGTATGTATGTATGCATGTATGAGTGTATGTGTGTATATATGTACTTACTTATTTATTATTTATTTATTTATTTATTTATTTATTTATTTATTGGCACTGGGGGTTGAACTCAGGGGCATTCTACCTCCGAGCTACACTCCCAGCCTTATTTTATTTATATAGTTTTTTTGTTTTGAAATAGGGTCCCACTAGGTTGTTGAGAGTCTTGCTATGTTGCTGAGGCTGTCCTTGAACTTGAAATCCTCCTGTCTCAGCCTCTCAAGTACTTGGCATGCACCATCACACCCAGCTCATCTCAAGACAATTAGAAATGATGCTTTGCTTTGCATAGAGATGTGGGACAAGCTTCCTTTAGGGGGACGTCCCTCCATCTAGCCCGGCAGGGCCCCCGGGCATGTCAGAAAGGAAGCCTGTGAGAAGACAGCCGCCCCAGATACTGCACAACACACAGGAAACCCCAAACACGAGCCACCTGGCCATGCAAGTCTGCTTCCAGAGAAAGATACTGCACGGAGCTGCTGCTGTTTGCGTCGCGAAATGAGTGAGAGGAACTGGAGCAAAATTGGAAATGGAGAGGAGTGGAGAGCTGCCATCGAACCCAACTAGATGCAAAGGACGCGAGCTGCTAGCAGAAGGTGGAAGGACCCGACAGCGCGGGCAGCAGCGAGGGCTGTGAGGAGAATGCTGGAAGCCGGGGAAGGCAGACCCTTGATATGCAGTGGCAGAGAGCCTGGCAGCCCTGTCACTTGCAGAAAAATAGGACGTGATGAATGAGCTGATTTACTAAGAAAATTCTCAGGCAGTGTGTGGAAGGTGCCACTTGGCCTTTTCGTAGTAAAATGAGAGAGAGAGAAAGAGAGAGGGAGAGATGAGCTGAAAGCCTGCTATTCCGTCTACAGGAATCAGAACAGGGCAAGTCCAAAAATTAAACATTCCTCCTTGCTAGCCTTTGGGACAGCAAACTATTCTCAAATCACAAAACATCTCCAGGCAAAGCCTAGATTCCAGGATCTGCTGAATTCACGGGTCTGTTCATGGTCCCAGGAAGTGGTCAAAGATTTGACCTTGGGTAAAGGGGACCTTACAGCTTCTTTAGAAGCTCAGAATGATTTCCAGTGCCAAAAACCCCTGGAGACAGACAAGATCCTTCATAGACCCCAAGGCCATCCTGGGCCTCTCTGTCAGAGCAGTATCCCTAAATGTCTTCCAGAAGTTCCCTTCAGCAGCAGGATACGGACCTGGGAGAAGGAGACTTAGCTTACAACAACATGTGGGTGTGACTTTTGTCAAAGGGCACACACTCCAAGAGGTTCTACTAAGTATCTACAGTAATGAAGAGAATTTTAGAGCCAGACGAGGTGGCGCATGCCTGTAATCCCAGTACTTGGGAGACTGAGGCAGGAGGATCGCAGGTTCGAGGATGGCCTCAGAAAGTAGTGAGATTCTGAACAACCTAGTGAGACCCCATTTTAAAACAAAAAAAGGGCTGGGGTGTAGCTTGGAGGTGGAATACCTCTAGGTTCAACCCCCAGTACCACCACCACCACCACCAATAATAATAATAATAACAATAGAAGTTTATTGCCAGAAACACTGCCTCCTGGGACAAAAGGGGACAGAGACAGTGAAAAGCAGGAAAAGACCTTTGGATTTCCAAATGTCCCCACGCAAGAAGGGAAAAGCATACGGCTCTGTTGCAGATGAGTTCTATATACTAGTGGTGAAACAAGGAGGTTCAGAGAGCAGGACAGCAGGTCCACAGGGTGGAGCCGAGGGCCACAGAAACCATGTCTGCTGAGGGTCTCCCTAGTTCCTGAGGCAGGCCTCAAACCTGTGATCCTGCTGTCTCAGTCTCCCAAGTACTGGGATTGTAGGCATGCGCCACCATACCCAGCTAAAACATCCTTATTCTGATGGGCCAAACAAGAGCTCCTCTGGGCTAGATTCTACCCACGGACTGCCTGCATGCAACTTCTGGGTTAGAATGAGCTTGCTGGATTGATATTCTATCACCACAAAATTCAAGCCACAGAAGACCGGCTGTCTTGCCCACATCTGCTTTCCCTGTGGCACTCAAAGCTTCTTCCCCTGCTTGGAGACGTAGGGAAGAAAATGTCCATCCCTTGGCTGTGTGCAGAGCTGATGATGAGGAGCCAGGCTGACCTCACGGCATGGTTAGAAGGGAGTGTGTCTTGTTTTCAGAAATTACTAATTGTTGAACAGAAAGCCCAGACAACAGAACTCTGAGTGCTCTGCTGAGAATGCTGGGAGGTTTCAGGCCCTGATGCATGCTGCAGAGGCGATACTTATTTATTCATTCTGTTTAATACAGTTCACTCACCTCTGGAAAATATTTTGAAATCTGAAATTTGCAATGCCGCCACTGGTGGCAGTGTCTAGACAGCTTCGTCTAGCTGGGTTCAGGGCATTGACGGAGTCTCCACAAACGAAGGGCTTTTATCAATGTTCCCTTTTTCAGGGGGTGGTCAGAAAATTCAACATTTTGGCGAAGTCACTTTTCCAAGACTCATTTTGACTCCTGTCATTAATCCAGGCAAGCACTTTTCTAGAAGAGTCAGGGGGTTTCTCAGGGACTTGGGGGCCATCCTTTGGATACATAATCACATCATGAGAGGAGATGGTTGCCCTGGCTCCCTGTTTCTGTAGAGCAGGATCCTCTCTTTGATGGGCTTCCATCAGCAAACACAGATGGTCTAGTCATCAAGAAAAGTATCTGCAAACTTGGGAGTAAATCAGTGCAGACTGACCATGCAGCCTGTTGCATTAGGACAGAAGGGGATGCACTGCTCATGTTCCAGAACAGCCCCACATCCCATTTTTTAGTGTGCCTGGTGGGGTTGGGTGTGATCAGAAGGGACTGAATAAGTCCGTAGTTAGGACCCAAGGGATCCTAGTGCCTTGGTCAACATTCTAACTGCTGTAATCCAAAACAACTGACCATAGAGCTTAGAGGAAGGAAGATTTATTTGCTCACAGTTCTGGAGATTTCAAGGTTCAGTTCATATGAGGCCAGGTCTGCAGAGTTCAGGGCATGGTGGTGGGAAGCAGAGAGAGGAAGAGAGAAAGTTCCCTGCTCGCACATCATGGAGGCCAGAAGCAAGAGAGCAAGCAGGCAAATGAATTCAAACTCAAAAGTACAGTCCCTAACGCCACATCCCCAGGAACCTACCTCTTCTAGCCACACCCCACCTGCCTAGGTTACCATCCAGTAAATCCATTATAATGGATTTATCCACTGATGAGATTACAACCCTCATGACTTAGTTATATCTACTCTGAACATTAGTACATGAGCTCTTCAGGGAACATTATTTATCTAGCCATAACACCAATAAGGCTTGGCATCGCTCTAATCCACACTGTCTAGACCCCTCATGTCTGACAGATAACAGTTTGGCAGGCTTTCCCTGGTTGATTGTTTCAGCTGAAGAAGTGCTATGTGGCTTCATGGCTTCTCAGGCTTATGACTGTGCTGTGTGGGGCACACCAGTGCCTTGCTCTGCCAAGTCTAAACTTGTTTGTTGATGCCAGAATTTTTTATCTGAGCTACTAGGGTCTTTCTTCTTTGTCTATGTGCTACTCTTGCTTCTCTTAAGAAACTAAAACTCTGCAGGCAGCAGCCAGATCTCTTGCACCTTTCCAACCCACCCACATAGGGCTGGGCAAAGTGGATTTCTAATGCACATTTTTATTGGATAAATTGGACAGATATTTGCATCTCTGACTTACCAACCACATTTCCCATATGTTAACCATGTTTTCATTTGTTTGAGAACTGCTGGGTTTTGGAGAAGGTTCTCTGGAGCCCATCAGGTATAACGTTCCTTCTTTCTTAACCTCCCAGCCACACAGCGATGCGGGCCACCTATCATGTGCTGAGTGATGTGCGGGACATGGGATGACAATGTTTACTTAAAAGATGGCTTGCCCGCAGGTAGATATGAAAGCGGAGTTGCTTCCTTAATAGATTCTGTTCACCTCCATTTTCTTCGACTTAGTGAATATTAAAATGTGATTTGATTCCTCCAAAATCAATTTCCACGGGCAACCCAGGCTCACGTCTATTGTGTACAGCTGGCCCTGATTTATATGGGTGGAAACAGGAGTTAATCTCTCATAAATGGGTGGGGAAGAAATACTTATTATCTTATGAATCCTGATTATGTGTCAGGCAATTTGGCAATCTTTATGTATGTATTTTCAAACTTAATTCTCACAACAGCTCTCTGTGTTAGGTAGGATCATTATGCTTCTTTGATTGACAGGGATAATGAGTCTTATTGCAATTAAATATCTCAAGGAAGGCCATGCATCTCTCTGATGCAGAACACTGGCGTGCTCCATGAGAGGAACAAGGCTTCCATGGATTCTTGGGTCAATGTTCTTTCTGCGAGGTTTCATCCCCTCCTGTTCACTTTCAAGGAGGAAGATAGACTGGAGCATCATTAGACCATAAAAGGAATGAAGTAAAGACACACGGTCCACAGTCTGAGTGGACCAGGGACGTGTTAGGCTGAGTACAAGAAGCGGAATACAAAAAGCCACATGTTATATGATCCCATTGACATGAAATTGAGGACGAGGCCAATCCATGGGGACAGAAATTAGATTCGTGGCTGCCAGGGGCTGAGAGGGTGGGACAGGGATTGATACTAATGGATACAGGACCTCCTTTGGGGGTAAAGAAGATGTTTTGGAACTAGATAGAGTCAATGGTTGCACAACATTGTAATTTACTAACTACCATTGAATTGAATATTTTATGTAGCCTTTTTTGGTTTTTGGTTTTGTTATTTTTTTTTGAGGTGGGAAGCAGAGAGAGGGAGAGAGCAATTCCTCTGCACTCACATCATAGTGGCCAGAAGTAAGAAGGCTAGACGGAACCCATGGCCTCACACGTGCTACACAAGCATTCTACCACTGAGCCCCTGAATTATGTACTTTCAATGGTCCTGTTATGTTATTGTGAATTTCACCTTCACAAAAAAAAAGAAGAGAAAAGAAGGAGATCCCACCACCCTGGGACTTCAGGAAAAACAGAAGCTGCATCCTGCACTCCCAAGGGCATGGACACCCTCTCATAGCTGCGGATGTCCTTTGAGCCTTCAACACCGGCAGGTGGCTTGGTAGCCCATTTCAACTTGGAGTCTGAGAGTTAGCTACGTGTTGGTGGAAGTGTTCCCTCTTAGGGTGAGGGCTAGGATCCATATCAAAAGGGCATAGCTGTTGAGAATGCAGGCTCTGTTTTAGACCCTGCTGAGCCCCCTCCCAGCTGTGTAGTCCTTCACAAGCTTCTGTGGGGCTCAGTTTCCTCAGCTGTTATGGGTTCATAGCATCCTCTTCATGGGCATGCTTCAGGGGTCCAGGAGAAAGGTGTGTAAGCACCCAGCATCAAGCCTGATGCATGCACTGTGCACCACAGGGCAGTGGGGCTTTGCAGGGAGCAGGGGCCTGAGCTGATACAGTTGAGTGATGGAGACAGGCCAGGGCCATGTGTGCTGTGCAGCCCCAGAGCAAGCAGCATGCTCAGGACTGGCAGGATGAGTAAGCCAGGGGTCTGGAAAAGCCTTCTTCAGTGTTTTCCTGGGGCCAGGCTCACCCTGGGATAGGGACAGGGCCCCTGCAGCAGGTCTGATTTTGCTCAGTTGGTTCACAAGGAGCCATATCCCAGACTACAGAAAGCTGGGAACTGGCATCTATGCACACCTGAAGTCCTTGGGAAGCATTCCCAGCCTCTGGGCAGTGAGACTGGCAGGTGCCCTAAGATGATCATACACACAGCGGCTAGTTGGAACCATGGCAATGACAATACTTTCCCTGGAGGACGAAAGTGCCTGGTGCAGGTGCCTTGACCCGGAGAACAAAGCACCCTCCTCCAAGGGCACTGTGTTTACTCGCGACCTGGTGTTTGTTTTCAGAGTTTCTGAAGCATCCCTAACACCACAGGCTGCTGCACAATGGAGCCCGTGGCTCTGGCTGGACTCCTTGATGTCAGGAGGCAGCGATACCATTGTTCTCTGCATCCAAGATACTGAGCCTGAGCCCTTGAGGATGCTCTCTGCAGCCTTTGCTTGGGGGGGGGGGAGCAAAACTTTCCTCTTTGCTCTCGAATGTGAATACCAAGGGACTCATTCACCAAGAAACAGCCAACCCATAATCGTATGCAGGAGGATTGGTGGAATTTGCATGCCGGCTCAAGGCCAGCGACAGAAAGCATTGTAGTGAGCAATCTGAAGCCCTAAGAAAAAGTTGCTGTCAAGCTCCTGGCTTTATCCAGTGGAGCATGACTGAACTCCCAGCTGTCCTCCTCACCACCGAGCTCAGCCTTGCATACCTGCCTCTGGAGCCAGAGCATCGCAGGGAAGGGGAGGACGGCTCTGGATGCCAGATGTGCAGGTGGAGATGAGACTCACCTGGACCCAACGCTCTGGTCCAGCGTCTCAGCCCCAAAGCCACTGGCTGTGCACCATGAGAACACAGAGAGTCAGCTGCAATCACTCCTGAGCTGGGGTAGTAGTTTCCCGTGTCTGGGACGTGGAATGGGGATGCAGGTAACAGTCTGATTCTTGGTCCAGGTGCTGTGTAGGTTTATGTTCAGTTTCTAATAATGTATCACATATTTGTTATTTCAATAAATATATGTGGGGTTTTTTTTGCGGTACTGGGAATTGAACCCAGGGGCATTCTACCTCTGGGCTGCACCTCCAGCCCTATTTTTTATTCTTTATTTTGAACAGGGTCTCACTAAGTTGTGGATGGTCTCACTAAGTAGCTGAGGCTGGCCGTGAACCTGCAATCCTCCTGTCTCAGCTTCCCAAGTACTGGGAATACAAACGTGCACCACCATGCCAGGCTAATAAATACATGTTTGAAACTGATTGCTGCCCTGCTCTAGGGGTCACTTCTTCGATTCCTCACCTTTGCCCTTTCGCACTGAATGATGGGTCAGGCACCCCCATGATAAGTCCCTGAGCCCAGGAGGCCCTAAGGAAAGGTGACAACAATTGGACACTGAAGAACTTAGAAGATGGAGAGAAGATAAAGCAGGTGAGGAGGGCGAGCCCATGGAAAAGTGGTCCAGCTGGAGACAGTAGACATGACAAAGCTCAGTCCAAGAGACCAGGTTAGAGAGGCTGCATCTTCTGGGAGATCCATGGGTTTCTACAAAGACCCAGCAGCATGCTTGGACCTGAGCATGGGATTGAGTCCCCATCTATCCCTGTCTCCCGGGCTGCCTCGAGCTCCTCACCCACCACACTCCTTGGTGCCAGGCTCTCCCCAGCTTTCTGCCCCCTGTGTGAGTCCTTCCCCTGAGTCCAGACCTCTGTCACCCATCTTGTTTTTCAGGTCCTGTCCTCATCTGCTTCCCATGCACTTACCTGCCTCTGCTTCCTTTTACATTTCTACCATCACTGACTTCCTAGGATGGGACTGCTGGTCTACCTGGTCAAACCCAGATCTGTGCAGCTACTTCCCGTCTCCAGTGCTTCCCCTGCAAGATCTGCCTCCTCCACATCACATGCAGAGCCCTGTCCTCTTAAGAAGAAAGCTGGCCTGTGAAAAGCATGCCTTTCTTTTTCTGCTTAATTTTCAGCGAAACCAAAGGACAGATGGTCATCGTCCTCCATGCAGAGGGAAAAATGAGAGCTCTCACTAACAATTGAAAGTGGAATGTCCAGCATATAGACATACCATCTCACCAGAATCCCAGCATGTAAAATAAATAGGAGCTGGGCATGGTGGTACTGGTGCACGCCTGTGAGCCCAGTACTTGGGAGGCTGAGATAGGAGCAAGTAGCGAGACTCTCAGCAACCTAGCAAGACCCCGTTTCTGAAAGTAAATAGGTAGATAAATAAATAAAAAGGGAATAGCTCAGAGGTAGAATGCCCCTGGGTTCAATCCCCAGTACTACATAAATAAATAAATAAATAAATAAATAAATAAATAGATAGATAGATAGATAGATACATACATACATAAATAGATAAATAAATAAATTGCAACATTTCCTGGCAGTGGTAAAGCTGGATATCAGCATTCTCTTTTTCGGAGCAGGCTAAAGAGTATCATAAAACCACACAACTTTAAGCTAAAAGAAGATCAATCACTCATTTTGCTAGCCAAGGGTATTGAGGGGCTCATTTACATGATCTCTGTCTCTCAGTGGCCGCAGCCTTTTGTGCTCTGTTCAGTGGAAGGTCTCAGGAGAACCTGGGCCACTCGGAACCTCAGTGGGGTCTTCGCATTGGCGGACGGACAGAGGTGGGAACAAAGCTGGCCCTCGTTACAGATGTGCAGGAAAACGTCCTCCTGCTGATGAGACTTCAGGAAGTGCTCTGAGGATGAACAATGGCTTCAGAGAGTGGGGACGAGATGTACTCCAATTTCAGAAATAAACCCGTGTGAAAGACTGTCTTTTATTGGAGACATATATTAACTTAGCCTCTCTTTAAAAACCTAACCAGGAAACAGTGACCTTTCCAATGCCATCATGAGCTGCGGTTTTAGAAGAATATAATAAATGCCACTAGATACCGTGGAACAGAAAACAACAAGATCCGATAAATTAATCTTTGGCGCACACACCAAAGACATCCAGAGTGGACCTGCATATAGTCACTGCTATTGTATTATTTTTTTCCATCAAAAAGTTGACATTCAGAATATTCAAGAAATATGACTGCCCTTTCAGACTTCAAATTTAGATTTATTTCCCAATGATGCTTTGTTTATTTAGTCTCGCATTAATGCCATGCATCAGAAATGGGCTCCCATGGAAAAAAAAAATCTTTCACTTGACTTTTTGCTATCTGAATTCAGCACAAATCCCATTAAAAGAACGAAGTGTTAGGTTGGTTTGATGCACGGATAGCTCTTGGTATGTAGAATGTTAGCCCATAGAATCTCCTCTTGTGTGATTTTCTTCCCATGATTCTGCTGATGAACACATAAAAGTTACACTATCATGACCTAGAGATTAAATAAGTTTTAAAATTTGAGAAAATAGAATAGAGGGAGATAAGATTACACAGATATTTGGTAAATGCCCCAATTTTGATGGTTTGGAGGACTTTAGGAGAAAAGCCAGTTTCCTGGGTGAAGATTTATGTTTCTTCCTGCTGGCATGGGATGCATGCAGGTCGGTACTGTCTTTCTTGAGGGTTTATTTAGGAGCGGAGCCCCCCAGCTCCACTCCCAATGCTATTTCAAAACCAACTATGGCTAATGCTACTTTTAAATTCTCTTTTCCTCTTCGTGTTCCAACACCTACTTTCTTGCAGTTTTGGACTCTCGAGCGCAATGCAGGACGGGTCATCACCTCAGTCGAAGCTGCCTCTTGAGACTTCCAGTGTGCCCAGGGGAAGAGCGACTGCTCCCAGTAATGGGCAATGCGTGCCTCCTAGCACCTGACAGTCACATTGTTTTGGCTCACAATATCAAGTAGAGTATTTAACTTTTTCAGGAATAGACTTGAGAATGATGCATCTGAAAGTAGAGGATGCTAATCTTCAAATCTATTTTCTTATACTTATCGTGCACACAGGGATGCATTTATTTTATTCCCTCTTACTTTATTTTATTTTGCAGTTCATGGTCCTGCAAAGCCAACACTTTATCTCCTACAGTTATCTCACCATCAAAGAACACACTTTGGTTGAACAGGAAATCGCTTCCTCAAATACTGAGGCTTTCTTTTTAATTGACTTGTTTTCAGTTTTCATTTGGGCACGCATTCCTCATTTTTAAGATGTTCAGAAGTTAACATACTATAGCCAGGGTATAGTAAGTAAACTTATAGTATGTTAACTTACAGTATGTTAGACTTCTAACAATGAAGTTTCTGGGCCTCAGTAACAGCCCCGAGTGGAGAGATGCTGTCTACATCCCAGGGACTCTCATCGGGCTTCTGCACAGTGAGGGTGAGATAAGAATAGTCCAGATCTTTGCTCATCCCTCTGGCAGAACAGGTCAGAGATGCAGGACCCAAAAGACCTGTGAAGAACCAGCAAGCTTCAGACAGACTGAACAAAGGCAGTCGCTCAAAGCAGAAAGCTCTCTCTCTCTCTCACCCCATCCCAATTTATCTGTTAACGTTTTAACTCCCAAACATCTGCTGACCACACCCACAGATGACAGTCCTCTTCAGTTACCCAGTCAGTGTCATCCCTTACCCAGACAGGTGTGGCAGCCTTCTGTCCAGGCTCCTTCCTCCACCCTTGCTGCTCCCAAACCCCTTCTCCCCATGGCAGCAGAGATGCAAGATTAATCCTGTAAGTCCCCCTCTCAAACCTTCAAGGACTTTCTGTTCGCTCTAGGATTGAGACCAAATGTTTTAACCTGATTCTGGAGGCCCTTTAAAACCCAGTCCCTGGCCACCTCCAGATTCAATTCTTCCTAACCTGCTTCAACTGCTCTAGAACTCAAGACACACTCCATTTTTACTTTTTTCTTTTTAGCTCCTTGAGAACACCATGCTTTTCTCTCTGTTTGTCTTTTTCTGTCTCTGTGAGCTTCTCTCTGTCTCCCTGTTTCTTTCTCTTTCAGCTCCTGGCCGTGCATACACTACCCTTTGCTGTGAATACTCTTTATTTCTCTCCATTTCTGAATCTTTCCTATTCATCCTCTAACTAGCAGATTAAATATCTCCTTCCCTGGGAAGCCTTCCCTGACTCTCTGGGAGATCAACAGAGCATTTCGCATATTTTACTATACATTTTTGTTGTTGTTGTTGTTGTTGTTGTTGTTGTTGTTAGACTATGTACCATAAGTCTGTAAATTATGGACTTTGGGCCCGATCTAGACCACTGTCTATTTTTGCAAGTGAGTTTTAATTGGCCTCAGCTCTTCATGTTTGTACTGTCTGTGGTTGCTTCTGAACTACTGTGGCAGAGTTGAATAGTCCTCATGAGACACCCAACCTACAGGTCCTACAGGATTCAGTGTTTGGCCGCTAACAGAGTGAGTTTACTGACCTCAACTATAAAGAGGGAGTTGGATCCCTGTATTTTCCATCATCTGGGCCAGGGACAGTACTGGGCAGTGCCTTTCACTGGACCTTAGCTGAATGAGCAGGTGAATGAATGGCCGTTGAGCACACAGGCAGGAAGGCGGGTGGTGGAGACAACTGGTTGCCTTGCACAACTGATTTCTTTGTAGGAACAAAGGAAGCACCAGGGTTCTTACTGCTGATGTTGCTGCTGCTGAATCAGCTTCTATTCATTGTCATGCATGGACTATTTATGGCATCCCACATACTGTGCTAACTGATTTACCTGGTCTTTCCCATTTAAGCCTCTCAACAACACAATACCATAGGCCTATCGTTCTATCTATTCTATAGGGAAATAAGCTAAGTCTGAGACAATTCAAGTGACTTGACCATAATTCCTCAGCTAGGAAGTGGCCCATGGGGATACCACCATATAATCCCTATGCTTCTGAATTTATTATCTCATTGTGTTTTCGAGACTAGTGTCTTCAGTGCATTTACATAATGGAAAACATTTCTTCTTTTGGGGCAGTTGGCTTGGTGGCCAGGTGAATGGTTGTTTTTGTAGGAAGTCAGCCTAATAGACTGAAATTTAATTTCCCAGAAATCCCCCTGCATTTTCAGGTATAAAGTCTAATCTCTCTCTCTCTCTCTCTCTCTCTCTCTCTCTCTTTCTTAGTGGTACTGGAGATTGAATGCAGGGCATTCTACCTCTGAGCTACACCCCCAGCCCTTTTTATTTTTTGTTTTGAAACAGGATCTAACTATGTTGCTGAGAGTCTTGGTACATTGCTGGGGTTTTCCTTGAACCTGTGATCCCCCTGTCTCAGCCTTCCAAGTACTGGGATTACAGGTGCGCGTCACCATACCTGGCTATAGTCCATTTTCAAAATAGTTATATTTGAGCTGAAAAAATATGAGCCTCAGTATTTGTTAAGAAAGAACTTTATAAAATCAGGAATGGTGTGAGAAACATGATTTTAATGGCAAAGCAATAGCTACCAACTTTAGCAGCAATGCGGAGGGGCCCCTTCATCAGTGAGCACTGGGAAGTGTACTCCATGTGCAAAGGATCTGGGGGGTGTGGTGGGTGTGAATGGCTCAAGATGCCAAGCTTGAATCAACTTCACACTGCTTTGTAAGTAGCACAGGTATTCAGAATGATGCTTGGTACTCAATAGAACAAATATTGTATCCCATAATGACATGCTGAATGGCATAATGCTTACAGGATGGTTTTGACCTTCTTGTAGTTATTAGCTTCTCAAAGTTGGAATTGCATTATATTCATTTATCTTCAATCCCTGACATTATAAGTGATTTGTATTTTGCCTTTTTTTCTTTGTGAGTTATTTACCCTAAAACAGGTCCACAGAAAGAAGAGGATTTTAACAAACAATAAAAGACTGAGAAACATTTATCTCCAAACTTTGATGGACTGTTTGGTAAAGTCAATATTCACAAGCTAGGACAGGCCTTGATTTGGTTGAATGAAGAAGTTGTCCATCCAAAGGGAAAATTTATTTGAGCTTAGAGCCATAGCCAAAGTTAAAAGTGACCGAATCAGACATTTGAAGTAAAGTCTCCTATTTTTGGTTTGATGCAGTTATTTTACCTATTTGAACTGTTAAGCAAAACTTCAAACCAAGACAAGCTTGGAACCAAATAGCTCTACTAGTGAATTCTATCAAATGTTTAAAGAAGAATCAATGCCAATTTTTCTCAAACACTTCCAAGACATAACAGAGGGAACATGCCCTAATTTATTCTCAGGCCAACACTAACTTGATGCCAAAGTCAGAAGAAGACATTAAAAAGAGAATCATACAGATCAATAATACTGCTGGATATAGATGCAGATACCAGCTAGCCAGAGCCAGCAGCACATTGAAAGAAGTGTGCGCCATGTGGAGTTTATTCCAAGAGTGCAAGGAGAGTTCAACTGATGAAAATCAATCAGTGTGATACACCACATTAATAGGATGAAGGAAGAAAAATTGCAACTCAATAGACAAAGGTAAAAAAATCTGGATGAAATATAACACTCTGTCAATGTGAAAAAAGACATCAATCTAAGAATAAACTAGAACTTCCTCAACATGGTAAAAGGCATTTATGAAAAGCCCACAGCAAATACAATACTCAGCGGTGAAAGACTGAAGACTTTCTGTTGTGGATGGTATTGATGGATTTGAAGTGCTCTCACATGAATGACTCGGAGTCAGGATTATTATTAGAGGTATAGGGTGGCTGGGGAAAAGACAGAGATATCCTGATCTCCTTTAACCAGCATCTTTCTTTTATTGAGGGTTTTAACCAAAACATTGTAAAAATGATTAATCACAGGAGCCAGCTAAGCAGTTATGGGGTGAGTCAGGGAAACACAACAAGACAGTCACTGATGAATCAGGGAAGGAAAGGGTAAACAATTCTGGGAAATAAGGAAGTCATTAGTGTGCCTGCTTATCATCAGGGTCACTGCTTATCGGTCCCATTTGGCCCTTGGAAATTCACTTGTGTGCAAACAAATTTCAACAGCAAATTTCGACTTGGGTGGGCAGTTTGTGCCCCTCCCAAGCTGGACTGAGGTGACCTCAGAGTAGATGACTAAGAAGGCTTCCAACTAAAATTAGGGCCAAAATAAGGATGCACACTTTCACCACTTTTTAAATTGATAGCCAGAGCAATTAAGTAAGAAAAAGACATAAAATGATATTCACACCAGAAAGGAGAAAAGTAAAACTATATCTACAGATTTTATAATCTTATATAGAGAATTCATAAAGAACTCACACCAAAAAAAAGCTATTAGCACTAATTAATGAATTCCTTAAGAATGACGCACACATGTCTGGTATTTCTATTCAACGGCAATGGATTATCTACAAGGAAATTTATAAAACAAATTACACTTACAATCGCATCTAAAAGAGTAAACTACTTAAGAATCAATTTCACCAAGAAGTATGAGACTTTTACATGGAAAAGTACAAGACATTGTTAAGAAAAAGTAAAGAAGATCTAAATAAATTGAATGATATCTTGTAGTCATGCATCAGAAGACTTAATATTATCTAGATGTATGTACTCTCCAAATCAATCTACAGGTTAATTGAAATCCATATCAAAATCCCAATGGCTTTTTGTAAAAACAGAAAAGCTGAACCTACAATTGGCATGAAAATTCATAGATCCAGAATAGCCAAATCTGTCTTAAAATGTGTGAATCAAGTTGAAAAAGTCACAATTGCTGATCTGAAAACTGCCTACAATGCTATTGTAATCACGTCAGTGTAATACTGACACAAGTACCGACATAGATATTGAAGGAATAGAATTGAGAGTACTGGGAAGAAAACCATAATCTATGGGCAATTGATTTTCCACAAGGGTTTCAAGATAATTCAATGGGGTAGAGTTAACTTTCCAACAAATAGTACTGGGACCACAGGATTTCACATGTAAAAATATTAAGTTGACCTTTTTTCTCACATCATACACAAAGATGAACTCAAAGTGAATGAGTTACCAAAATGCAAGAGCTAAACGTTTGATAAAAGAAAGTAAAGAAGGCCTAAATAAATAGAAAGGCATTCTGTGTTCATGGGTTGAAAGACCTTATATTGTCAAAATAGATTGTGAAAATCTTTCCAGTAGGAAGTAGAGGGGTAAATATTCATGACCTTGAATTTGGAAATGGTTAATTAAATGTGATACCGAAAATATAGACAACAAAAGCATAAAATGGATAAATTGCAATTAATCAACTTTAGAATTTGTTTTCTAAACCAAAAGGTACTATTAAGAGAATGAAAACATAATGCATAGAATAGGGAAACACTTGCAGATCATATGTCTGATAAGGATCCAGAATATACAAATAACACTTACAACCCAATGACAAAAAGACTAAGAACCCAATTTCAAAAATGGGCAAAAGGGTTGAAAAAATTGGTTATCCAAAGGCGATATACAAATGGTCAACAACCCCAGGAGGAAGTGCTCAACATCAATATCATTTGGGAAATGCAAGTCAAAACTACAATAAGAAGATACCACTTTACACCCAGAAAGAAGGCAGTATTAATAAGAATAGAATTAACAGGAATGACAAGTGTTGGTGAGGACATGGAAAAATGGGGACTCTCAGAGGACAAATTGCTGGTAGGGAGGTAAAATGGCGCAGCCGCTATGTAAAACAGCTTGGCAGGGCTTCACTGAGTCAAACATAGAATTGCCACATGACCCAGCAGATCCATTCCAAGGGATAAACCCCTAAGAATCGAAAACAGGTGTTTGAATAGCATTTTTACATGAATATTTATAACTGTGTTGAAAGGAAATTCAGAAAGCAATTTCCATCACAGTCAAAGGTGGAAACAACCCAATGCTTAACTGATGAATGGATAAGTAAAGAGTGCTCTCCTTGTACAAAGGAATATTATTCAGCCATAAAAGGGAAGAAGTCCTCATATATGCTACAACAACAACGACCCTTGAAGTATTTATGCTAAGCAAAAGAATCCAGAGACAGATGCCACTTATATATGATCCAATTGTTATGAAATGTGCCTGATAGGCAAACTCATAGAGACAGAAGTAGATCAACGGTTTCTAGGGACAGGGATGGAAGATGATGGAGAGTGACTATTTTAAGAGTATGGGATTTCCATTGGGATCACAAGAAAGTTCTGGAATTAGATAATGGAAAGGATTGGGCATGTGCATATACTTACATGCACTGAATTGTACACTTAATTTTATTTTTATTTTTTGGTACTGGGGATTAAACCCAGAGACATTCTACCTCTGAGCAACACCCCCAGCCCTTTTCCTATTTTTATTTTGAAACAGAGACTTGCTAAGTGGTTGAGGGTCTCCCTCTATTGCTGAGGTAGGCTTCAAACATGTGGTCCTCCTGTCTCAGCCTCCCAAGTACTGAAGTTACAGGTGCATGCCACCATGCCCAGAGGAATTGTACACTTCAAATGGTTAAAAAACTAAGTTTTATGTTTTTCATCTTTTTCTGTAATAAAAAGCTTCATTTTACTGTCGGTTTCTCCCAGCAATAAAATCATGTTTTTTTGCTACACAGCTTGGCAGTTTGATAATATTTTAAATAGCTATGTTTTGATTGAAAACACAATATTGGTTTACTATTGGTTTCAGATACACAAAAACACTCAGAGAAAAATAAAATGCACCTGTATTCCTACTACTCAAACGCAGCTACGATGAATTTTTTAACATTGATCCTTCTAGTCTGTTGTCCCGTGTGCATATGGGTGTGTGCACACAAACACAGTTCTTATTTTCATTTTTCACAAAACTGTGATTATACGGTGTGTAACATCTTGTCATCTGTTTGTTTCCTTGCAATATCATGAGCATTTTCCCACTAGTATTCCGTATCCCCCCGCCTCTCGTTAAATGGCCAGAGAGAACTCTGTCTTAACCAATGTAACGGAATTTATTTAGCCAATTTCTATTGTTGGACGGATCCTCACATTTTCGAGTTGGAATATGCTGTAGACACGATCGCCGCCAAATTCTTTCTTTTCCCGGGCTTTATAGCTGCAAGCCTTAAACACATGGCACTCAGAAACCATTCAACATTTTGAAAACAGAGTTAATTTTTCACTCTCCAGCTGGATTCCGGTGCTCTATGGGCTTCCGATTCTCCACTCAGGACCTAAGAGATAGGAATGGGGGGAGGTAGCAGGAGTGGGGAACAGGCCAGGCATAAAACAGTGCCCAGATCGCCAAAGTTCTACCCTGAACGGCTTTGTTTTCCTGAAAAATAGATATGGCAGACAAAAAAAAAAAAATAGGTTGCATTGAGTCTGTTGCTGCCAGGCTCATCTTGCAAAATGGATAATGCCTCTAGAGAGAGGCGACTGTGCGGAGCCAAGAGCCATGAATGCGCCCCCGTATTCATAAGGCTCTTCATCGAACCCACAGCTCACAGGCCCGGAACACCTTGGCACTCTGTCACGCTGAGCTGAGCATCCCCTGTGCTTGCAGAGTCTGGCGAGCCACACCTGAGAAGCAGCTCTTCCCTGCTCTCTGTATCTCCTGACCAGAGTCAGACAAACCAGGATGGCCTCCAAGAACATCTTCAATCTGATGACCCACACCCAGGTAAAAAGAAATTCATTCAGCAGGGTGCAGTGGTGCACACCTGCAGCCCAGTGCTTGGGAGGCTGAGACTGGAGGACCGCAGGTTCAAGTCCAGTGTGCATAACTTAGTGAGACCCGTTTCAAGATTAAAGAGTTTAAAAATATGGCTGGGGTGTCACTCAAAGGTAGAACACCCCTGGTTTCAATCCCCACTAACACACACACACACACACACACACACACGCACACACACACGCAAAAATGCATTCATTCCCAGAGTTGTGTGAGAAATGAATTGTGCTGATTTGAGAAGAATTTATGCATGGCCCAGAATATACTGACACACTTGGCAAGTTTTATAAATAAATAGATAAGTGTAGGAGACAAGGTCTGGCCATTAAATTCAAGGGCTTTCTTCAAGGACCACCAGCAGGTAGCCTGGACAGGGAGGGATGAGGTCCAAGTTATGGCTCTGATCCTCGGCAGGGGAGTTTGTGATCTGGAGTCAGAGTCAGAGATGGGGCTTCACCCTGATACTCCTTTCACAATGAGCAAGTTTTCCCTTTGCCAGCAGAGCTTGCTTCAAGGATCACCAGCAGGTAGCCTGGAGGGGGTGTGGTGCTGCACGCTTGTAATCCCAGTCCTTGGGAAGCTGAGACCGGAGGCTCCGGGTTCGTGCGTGGCCAGCCTCAGCTACTTAGTGAGGCCCTCTGCAACTTCGTGAGACCCCGTTTCAAAATAAAGAACAAAAATAGGGCTGGGAGTGTAGCTTGGAGGTAGAATGCCCCTGGGTTCAATCCCCAGATCCGCAAACAAACAAACAAAAAAAAGCATGACACTTCAGACTTGCCTTTGTGGGCTGGGACACCATGTTCCCTCTCTCTTCACCAGAGCACAGACAATAGACAAAGAGCATCCTTGCAAATGCGTCAGGCAGATTAAACAAGCAGAAAGAAGGAAAAGGCTCTGAGCTACCTGGGACACAGTGACCACTGAGTGGTCCCCGAAGAACAAAGCATCATCATGGTGTGAACTAGTCTTTCCTTGTCTGTGAGAATTGCTTCACCAGCACACATTGACCTCTGATGGAAGCTTTCCACTCAGATAAATGTCCTGCCCCACTCCCAGAGAGCCAGCAGCCCAGGGCAGAGACTGGGGAGGTGTGAGCTATGGAGCAGAGGTGACTCAGCAAGCAGAGCCCAGCCCCATCCCACACCAGGTGCCAAAGTAAGCTAACAGCCTGGCCCGCATTCAAAGTTGCACTATGTCCCTCTTCCATGTTGCTGTATGTTTTGAAAACACTACCCACCTCCCTGGGGACTTTTAGTAACTATCTATGTCTCAGTTTTCTAGGAAACTGGCTAAACGCAGGAAAGACTGGCTTTTTAACAGAACCCCAATCCCTATCAGGCTGATCCTGGGTCCTTCATCCTACCGTCTTATAAGATGTCCCTGTTCGACTTTGTCATGAGTGTGAGGCACATGTCCACCATGTTGGAGGATGGGAGATGGAAGGAGAGAGAAAAGAGAGCGATTCTGAAGCATCTGTCCAGTCAGATTCTCGTTGCTCTTGGCTTCATTAGGTTCTGGCCAGATGGAAAATGTCAAATTCTATTGCACCAGGAAGCTCTGTAACTGTCCAGAGTTCTGAATCATGGTTCTTGCCCAGCTAGAGACCAGATTGTAATTTGGTCTGGAGTCTCCTCATAGGGATAGAATTCTAGGATTCTAGGGGCTCTTCTCTTCTTACAAAAGGAAAATATTTTTTTCAGGCACCAGTCCATTAGGTCTTTATGTGTTCTGGCAATAGTACAGGGGATTTCTCGGAATTGGGCTCTGTAGTCTCCTCCCGCACCTGAAGGTCCCCTGAATTGTCATTAAGCTTGGCCCTTTCTTCTTTCGGGTTTACAACCTCCCAGAAGTCCAGATGTGTAATTATACACTAAGGAAAGTGGCTGTGATTGGCACAAAGAAAGTTAGAGGGGAGGGGCCTTGGGTTGGCTACAGCTGTGCTGGACATGGACTGGGGGATCCTTCACTCTCCTGATGCTCGCTCCTCACCTGGGAGTGGGGAACCTGGTGACAGAGCAGCAACTGGGCATCCAGAGGTGTATGGATGAGTGGGTCGCTGATGTGTGATGTCAAGTGTGTGGTGGCTGCAGCCCCAGCCCCGTGACACCAGAGGGACCTGCTGGATGTGCTCCAGAGCTCACTAAGTGCAGCCTCTGACTGTGAAGTCCCACCCAGGAGACCCTTCCTGAGATCCACGTGCATGTTTTACAAGGTGTGTTGACAGCTGGCCGTGCAGGAGGCCTGTCTGCCCAGGACTCTAGAGAAGTCCCTTTGGCTGAAGTGGCAGGAAGTGGCTCTGGGAGATAGTGCCATCCCCCTGACAGGACTAAGTGACAGAAGGTTGCTTGCGGTCTGGGCTGCGAACCAAATGCTTCCCCAGAGCCAAGCTATGCTGTTCAGTAGACTCAAAGCAAAAACTAAACTAAAGGGCAAGAGAAACCTGTGTAAATGGCATTGACAATGCTAACTAAGACCGCATCTATCAGGCTGTGGGTACAGTGGCCCTGATGGGCGCTGTCCAATGAGACTGAAACTAGATCATTATGGTGCCATTTGATAGATGAGACTGAGGCTCAGAGAGGCCAAATCACTTGCCCCGAATCACACAGTGAAGCAAAGGAGCCCAACCAAGACTGGCTGACTCAGCCATAATGCAAAAATCCCTCATTCCTATCCTGCAAATAATGATGACTTTAATATGTTATTTCATAAATTAATGGGATGCCAGACATGGTGGAGCATACCTGTAATCCTAGTACTTGGGAGGCTGAGACAGGAAGATCAAAGGTTCAAGACCAGCCTCAGCAACTGAGTGAGACCCTCAGCAACTTAGTGAGATCCTGTTTCTAAAATTAAATAAAATTTTTAAATAGGGCTAGATATATAGCTCAGAGGTATAATGACCCTGGGTTCAGTCCCCAGTATCAATAATAATAATAATAATAATAATAATCCCCCAAATTAATGGAGATAGTGAAAAAACAAAAGGGACCTGCCCCCAGCCCTGACCCTTGCAGTTTGAACTCTGCACCCACCCCCTCCCTTCTCTTCAGTAGTCCTGATTCTGTAACAGCAAAACCAAACTCCCTTGAGTAGCCCACTGTCTCTTGATTGACTGCACATCTCTTGGGAGATGTTTCCTGTTATTCTCTGAGACCCTCCTTGGCATGAAGCCTGAGATGAAGCTTGCCCCAATATGTTCACTCTCCACCTATCTGGTTTCTTCTCCCTCAGGTCTGACCCCACCATCACCTCTTCTCCCTGCACAGTTCTGTCATCCCCGCTTGGGAATCTGAACATGTCCTGTAATTTCCCCGATGAAATCCAATCCGTGAGAGAGGAGGCCGAGTAGGCTCTGTGTGTGCATTGAAAGCCCATAGCCAGGTGGAAAGGGAGGCCCGTACAGGTGTGACCAGAAGCCCCGCTGCCTGCCCCCAGGCCTCACGGGCAGCTTATGGGTTTTTTACAATAGTTAGATAGAGAGCAGGCTTGTGTGTGTGCACATGTGTTTGCAACTTCCTGGTGGCTCTGATGCAAAAGATAAAAATGTTCTGTTTGTTGTTTTAAACTATCTTTTTTTTTTAATATCATCTAGGTTCGTTACTCCCCAGCTTACAGCCAACAGGTGCAGGGAAGCGCCAACCACGATCCACCTCAGCCCAGCACCCTTTGTTGAAAGGCTGCAGACATTTCCTTGGGAAAGGTTAGGTGCTCATTTGCATGCTGCTTGCATGTACTTAGCATATTGATTGCTCATTTCCAGTCCTGATGCTGAGCACCAACCTCCGGGCCACCCCTCCCTCCTGCTCTGACATCCCCCTCCATGGAGAGCAGGTGGATGTTGAAGGAAAATCCAAAGTGTGCATGGGGAGCTCATCTCCAGGAGGTGCTTCATGGGGTGATGTGTACACCAAGACAGAGGGGGCCTCCTCAGCTCATCTTGCTTGTTTCAGAAGATGCAGCAACCAGGTTCCAGGAATGTTCACGTTGCAACGATTTCCCTACAGTTGAATAGCCAAGATGGTACTCCTGAGCATGTAGATTCCGATGAATTCCTTTCCTTCTTTTTGTTACTCTGGTGGGAAGAATGGGTTGACCAAGGTCAAGTCACAAGAGGCAAAGGTGGTAAGGGCCTAGACCCCCTTCCAAGGCCATGTGTTTCCCTCCTGTCATTCTTCATGCCTATGAAGATGGCGGCCACTTCCCTGAGCCAGTTTCCTTCTCCAGAGTCCCCCTGGGGTCTAAGCCCCAAGCCTGAGTGAGCTGTGAAACCTACCAGAGCGGGTAATCTTGAGGGATGAGGTCTTCTCCACTCCTTCCATCCCCACCCTTCCTCCTTAGCAGGAAGCACCGGGCCCTGGAGAGAGGGACTCAGCAGGCAGCACGATGCAGGGGCAGGCCCCCAACTCAAAGTCCAGGCCATGCTAATGCTTGGTGCCACTCACAGGCCGCCCTGGCTCTTCAGCCTTTCAGCAGCTCTGCCAATTCCAACCAGGGAGATGAAATGCTGATTCCAACTGCTGTTCATTCCTCCTCTGAGATCAGAGGATCTCAGAAGGCAGAATCGAATGATAGAGAATGCTCAGAACCTCTTCCCTGACCAGGGAGCCCTGCCCAGGAGAGGCACAGCTCTGCCCCCTGGCTCTGGTGTAGGAGAAGGAATAAGAAACGTTGGCATCTCTGCCCTCCGTTTCCTCTCCTCCTCCTCTTCCTTGCTCCTTCCTTCCTTCATTGCTCCTTCCTTCCTTCATTCCTTCCTTTTCCCCCTTTCCCTCCCTCCCTCCTTCCTTCTTTCCTTCCTTCCTTCCTTCCTTCCTTCCTTCCTTCCTTCCTTCTCTCCTTCTTCCTTCATTCTTTCTTTCCCTTCTCCTTCTTTCCTTCTTTCCTTTCTTCCTCCTTCTCTCCTCCTCTCATTCCCTCCCTCCTCTCTTCCCCCTTCCCTTGATCCCTCCCTTTTCCCCTACCTCCCCTCCTTCTCCCCTTCCTTCCTTAGCTCTATCCACTCAAGCACAGGCCACAAGTCTGCAGCATCTCGCCACAAATCTAGCACAGAGGCAGTGATCATAGAGCAGTGGGAAAAAATTGATTAGAGAGAGAGAGAGAGAGAGAGAGAGAGAGAGAGAGAGATCAGCTGCTAGATCAAAAGGCGAGCAGGATTTGCTCCTGGGATGATCAGCAGTGTATTAGGGATGCCTTAGCCCTCCACGCTCATTCCTACCACTGTGGAAGCCGGCAGCATAGATTATTCCCTTTGTATTGCAGATGGCACTGGGTTGGCTCTCATCTTCGGGGCTTGTGATCAAGTATATTTAATTTGGATGTAATACAGCCAGAAGGCGATGTCTCCAGATGGAGACTTAAGCTGCAGATCAAGAGAGGAGTTAACCACCTGATTCCCTGGGATTCCAAGGGACCTGCTGGTTGGAGGTCCAAGCCTCCAGCTTGGGTGGGGAGATTAGGAGGAGATGGAGCCTCTTATTGGGTGCGTGAGTTCCAACCTCCTTCATTTGCATGGTAATTATCCAATTAGTTAGTGCGCCCTTCTTGAGTTGGGGAAGCTCCTGGGGAAAAGAATAGAGGTGGAATCTTGAGGTAATAAAGGAATTCTGCAGGGGGAAGCGTCTGATGGATGTGTTTTCAGCAGAACTTAATTTAGTTTTAAATATGAATCAACATGAAAGCAAAACAAATCTAGTAGCAGTCAATCAATGTCTCCATGGTGGATCTTGGGGTAATTAAGTGCATTAGTCCAAAGTGGACCAGGTCAAACTTAGGAAGCATCAGCACCTTCATGAGCAAGTTCTCACAAGGGGTCTTTCTGTTGAAGTCCATCCCTGGAGGCTCACAGACTAGCTTTTGGGATGCATGCAGTCCTGGAAATGTGATTCCAAAGCCAGCAGCTATGTACAGCTTCTAGTAAAAGGATCCTTATTTTTTCTTCAAATGATTTACAAAAGGGCCCTTTGGTTCTCACTGTCTTAGGGGATACAAAAACTTGACCTACGTCTCAGATGTGCAAACTGTTGTTTTATGTGAGAAGAGGGGAACATGAATTCACTGGAGGCAGATCTGCCAGGCATGGGCATGCCAGCAACTATGTAAGGCTGAGTGCCCCCAGCTGTGTGACCTTAAGCAAGATTCTCTACCTCTCTGTGCCTTAGCTTCCTGCTTTGCAAAATGGGAATTGTTGAAACAGGGAGGCTTTGCAGTCTACGTCACAGAGCTTGGTGCATTGCGGACTCACCCATGGGGCCATGCTTCCTGTCATGGCTGAAGGCATTGCTGTGGTTCTCATCCAGATCTAGCCTGCTTTGCGCTCCTACTCATTTCTTCATTACTTGACACATGAATAACGTGTGTGGCAAAGTCCTTGGCACAAATTACCATTCAGAGAAGGTCAATCCAGGGCCATTTTTCTTTCCCTCCAACACAGCTTCCAGGAGAAGGAGCCATTCAGGCTGCCTGCAGGAGCCCGGGGTTTCCAATCCGAGGAAGGCTGCACTTCTATAAATTCTCCCCCTCTTTTGTGCTGATGGCAAAGATTTTTATATGTATTTTCATTGTCTTTCCCTCGAGAGATAAATTTTGTGGCCTGCCACTGAATCTGCCTTCCAAAATGTAGCTCGGAGATTTTATTCAAGATAAACTATCATGTGAATAAAGATGGATACTATATTTTAATCTGGGAACATTCCATTCGGAACCTTTTTTTTTTTAAAGTCAACATTAGTGGTGCTGTTATTCAGAGGATATGGACGTTTGGGGGAAATTTACATCCAGCCGTGACCATGAGACTTTGCCAGCCCTGGGTAACGTTATCTGTTTCTCTGAAAGTGGCAACCACTGTGGATGTGTCACATGACCCCGGGCTACAGTTCCCAGACCCAGCAGGTCCACCCCACCACATCTCCAGGCCCTACAGAGAGTTGTCATGTGACATCCTCCATGGAATGCCTCAGCTTTACAGAGCATGCCTGTCTGTCTGAGAACCATGAAGGAGGGCCCGCTGTCCATGGGCTGGTGGTGCTGACCTGCAGAGCTGAGAAACGGGCTGGCTCTGGAGTCACAGGGAACTCTCTCTTTCATCCTGCCCCATCCTAAAACCAATGCGAGAGGAAAATGAGCACAGGACATGCGTGTTGAGAGTGGACAGTGGAAGGAACTTGAAATCGCGGTCACCTTGGGATATTTTGCAAGTGGAAATAAACATGCCTTTTCTCATAACAATAAAGATCCAAGACATTGAGTCTTGTTATTTCTGGTCGAAATAGGTATTTTTAAATATGCTTTTATTGGTGCATTGTAATCTCACATCATAACGAAGTTCAGAGTGATAGGGACATACATGCACACAGCACTTGGTGAGCTTCTCTCCTGCTCCCTCCCCACTCTCCTCTTCCCCATACCTGATATTGAGATTGGTATTGATAACTTCACATATGTATGTAACATCAATGGAAACATTTCCTTCATCAAGTCTCCCTGCCGTCCTCCCTCCCTTAGATCCCCTCCATCACTCCACTGAGGTTTCTCCTCCTTTATCTTGAGTCTCTCTTGTATCCCAATTTCTCCCTAGCTTCCATATATGAGAGCACATATATGGCCCTTCACTTTCTGTGATTGGCTAATCTCACTTAACAAAATGTTGTCCAGGTCCATCCATTGTCCTGCAAATGACATAATTTTGTTCTTCTTTATGACTGAGTAGAATTCCATTGTGTATATACCCATAATTTCATAATCCATTCATCTGTTGATGGACAACTAGGCCGGTTCTGTTGATTTGGCTATTGTGAATGGTGCTGCTATAACCATGACTATGTATGTATCACTATAACATTCTTGCTTCAATTCCTTTGGAAAGACACCCAGGAGTGGCACAGCTGGATGATATGGTGGTTCCATTCCCAGTCTTCTGAGGAACCTCTACACTGATCTCCATAGCAGCTGCACTAATTTGCAATCCCACCAACAATGTATAAGAGTTCCTATTTCCCCACAACCTCGCCAGCATTCATTGTTATTTGACTTCTTGATGATCGCCATTCTGGCTTGGGTTAGATGGAATCTCAGTGTAGTTGTGACTTGCATCTCCCTGATTGCTAATGATGTTGAGCATTCTTTCGTGTACTTATTGGCTAGATGCTTTCCCTTTGATAGACATTATTCCATAGAACCAGCTTCTTGACTTCGGGTAGGTTCCAAGCCAAAGCTCCCAGAGAAGCTGAGCTCAGTCCCTGGTGTGTGATTCTTTTAGATGGCACACGGTGCCCCCTGGAGGGTTGTGGGCCAGTGGATCTCAACACTCCTGGAGAGAAAGCGCCCTAAAGAGTACTCTTCTTATACATTTGTGTGACGCATAATAGATCCATCTACCCACACCTGGACATGTGAACAGCAGCTTTCAGAGCCCAGAGCAGCCCGCCCAACGCCTGAAGTGATGCTCTTCCAGGAAAGGGCAGAAGACAGTATGTCAACGTCTCGGTGAAGTCTACTGGACTCCAGATCCTCCCGGTGATGGGGTGGACAAGGCCAGGGTGAGGCCACACCCTGAAACATTGTCTGGCTCTCTCTTTCACTCCTGGCCCTTCCAGTGGATGTCTATTTTTTGACTCGATCACACTGATTTGTGTGTGTGTGTGTGAGTGTGTGTGTGTGTGTGTGTGTGTGTGTGTGTGTGATGCTGGGGATTGAACCCAGGGACCTTCTACCTCCAAGCTACACTCCAGCCCCTATTTTATTTTTTATTTGGAAACAGGGTCTCACTAAGTTACTGAGAGCCTCACTAAATTGCTGAGGCTGTCTTCAAAACTGCAATCCTCCTGTCTCAGCCTCCCAAGTACTGGGATTATAGGCATGTACCACCAAGCCCTGCTCACATTGACATTTTGTTTATGATAGTGTGTCGACCCTCCACATGGTTGAAACTAATTCAGGATTCCAATGTGCTAGAATTCGATCTGTAAAATGGATTCATTTCCCCCTTTGTTAGGATAGGAAAGCGAATTCAAGTTCACAAAGGAGGGGAGAGAGGACAGGAGATTGCTAACAGAAAACAACTTGGGTTGAAGCCTATTTTGAAAACAAGGTGTTAGAGTGAGGGATGTAGCACCAAGCGAACTGGGATTTCACAAACACACATCAGCTCCCTCTGTTCAATCCCACGAGACCAACCCTGGGCCCGTTAAGGAACAAATAGGATGTAACATGTGCCTTCAAGTCACTGGGGATTCACTGGGCGGGTGGGAGAACACTGGAGGCCGTGAAAGCCACGGAGGGAGGCTGCAGTGCCCATTTCTGGAAGCTGAGTATGGAGATAGGTCAGGCAAGAAGCAGAAAGGCCGGCATTGGCAGAGCCTGGGGCCTGAGCACGTGCTCAGCCATCTCCATGGTCAGAGAAGCATGACTGGATGCAGAGACCAAGGACAGAGAGATGGTCACGAGTGTGGAATGCCCCTGGTGCTGGGCAGGGTGCAGGTGGGCAGGCAGGTGCTGGAGAAGGTGAGGACCCTCCCCTCTCCATTCCAGGACTAGCTTGCAGGTGCAATGAACAGTATGCCCATGGCCAGTGTATCTCCTTCCTCTAAAGATGGGCGGTGCTTCTGGGGGTTCATTCCAGGTGAGCGTCAAGGCAGCCATAAGCTGGGGCTCCAGCATACGGGGCATGGACTCAGACTCTGGATTGTGGCCACTGAAAGCCAGGTAAGCCACCGGAAGGAAAGCCCCTCTCCTTTACACCTCGGGGTGCCCCATTTCCCCTGTCTGACATATTCCTCCCTCCACATTTTTCCTGAAACAGCAAGACTTCTCTGAAACAAAGTGGGATCCTGCGGGAGCCGAGTCCTAGGAATCATGTCTTACTAGCCTGGCTCCTTGGGGACTCCTTTTCCAAACCAGGGCTCTGGATCTCTCATCTGGGTTTAGGAGGCACAGAGGAGAGTCTGTCAATTAAAATCGAAAGCTGAGTTTTGCTTGTTGGTGACACACCGGGAGCATCTTTGGAGTGTGGGGTCACCTTAATGGTCACTATTCTTAATATTGTGACTATGGTCGTGACTGTGGGGACAGGCTATTTCTCTTTGAGGTGCTATGAGAACATGCCAGTTATTTTTGCCTGGGCTGGAAACCCTGTGTGTCTCTGGATGTTGTATTTCTCTTGGAAGAAGGCTCTTATGGGGCCGGTACAAAGAGAATTTTTTATGCTTCTGTGATGGGATGCCAAAAACATATATAAGAACAACACGGCCACGAAAAATCACCATCAAATTTACTCCTTAGGTTTACTGAAAGCCCGTCACCATGAAATAAAAACATTGATATTCACTTCGTGGACTTAATTTAAAATGACTTCGTTGAAGAATGCGGGCGCTTTCTTTGAATCACCTGTGATCTCAACACAGCGCATGAGGCTAGAGGGTGGAAGGAGAGGCTGGAGACTGTGGCCTGCCCACCAGCGTCCATCTGTCTCCATTCTTTTTTTTTTCCTGAGGGAACTCTGTTTGCACCTGCCCCTCCACCCTGAGGTCCCTGTGCCTCTGCGAAGCCAGCCACCTGCCCATCCCCTTTGTGGGTGTGGCTTGGGAATAATAAAATCCAAATAAAATCGGAATCAGGAAAGGTTGGCCCAGGGAATTCTGGAGACAAAACGCCTCCTGAGTTTGGGCAGGAGGAGAGGAGAGCCTGTTGCGCTGGTCACTGAATGTTCCTCCGGGTTGTGCTGGTGACGGGCTTGGAAACGCTGCAGCATCTGTGGCTGCAAGAGGCCTCCTGAGGGCCAGAAAGCAGAGCCTGGCCAGCTGGCATGTCTCGGAAGCTCCTCTCTGGCTGCACTTCTAAGGAGAGGAGCCGGAGCGTTCCCTTGTGTTCAGCACTTGGAGGTGCGGGTCTGGATGCAAAGGAGAGAGCTTCACTCACGTTCTTGTGGTTCACCTTAGAGGAGGGTGGTGGTGAGGCTGGAGGCCAGGGCTGGCTGTGGGCGTGGAGGACTGCAGCACACGCTAGGAGAAGGGGCCGGGCACGCTGGGCAAACCCTCCATCCTACCCAGGAGAGAGGTTTCCCCAGCTGCCCTCGGCTTCCCACTGCCCTTTGCCATGGCCCTGGGATCTCAGGCACGCAGGATCTGTGACCTTGCCAGAGCTACTTGGATGAACGAGGACAGCGTCTGCAGCATGACCACGGCGCTGCTTCCTGAATGACCTGAGCCTCTCCTGGGCTGGACACCATGCAAGGCAGCTGTCCCGGCCTTGGTTGTCCCTGCGATGCGGCCCTGTGTCCTCCCTATTGGGCGAAGGGTCCTCAGGCAGAAGTGGCAGAGCCCGGATCCTACCCCCCAGGCCTCTGGCTGCAGACTGGGCCCCTACCTGCTCCCCACAAGCTTCCAGAGCCCACCCTGCTGTCTCCACAGCACCTCCCACGAGGCCAGTATGTGCAGAAGTGCTGAAGAACAGAGCCTGTCCTTTGATGGGGCGGCTCGGCCAGCTCTGGGTCTGACTTTAGAAGATTGTACGATGGGAATGTATCCAGTACTCGCTGCCCTCTCAATGTTCCAAGCAACTCCAAATCCTATTTATCGTTTCTACAGTCAGCAGGGCAGAGGAGACCCAGAAAGCACCCAGAGAAACCTGGTTCAATAACAACCCCAGGGAGAGCTGCCTCGTAGGAAGCTGTTTTCCGCTACCATCCAAGTGAAAAGGCTCTTTCCCTCCATCGCCTTCCTTGTTCCTCTCATCAGCCCTATACAGTAGATAGTATTTTCTCCATTTCACAAGGGAGGGCACTGAAAATCAGAGAGGTTAAGTAACCGCCTCAAGTCACACAGCCTGAATATTGTAGGCTAACGATTTGAACCCAGATGTTTCTAATGCCAGACCTGCCTGGACTACTCCCCATTAGTTAATTGACACATATAAATCGTATACATTACTGGTGTAAATGTGATGTTTGTATATATGAATTCATTGTGTCATGACTGACTCAGGTTACTTAAGATATCCATTATCTCATACACTTGTTCTTCTCTGGTGAGAATATTCCAAACCTTCTCTCTTAGTAGCTTTTAATTAGGCAGTACACTGTTACCAACTATAGTCACCATGCAGCACATGAGACCTCAGTATGTTCCTCCCGCCTGCCTGGCATTCCGGATCCTTTGACCATGTCTCCTCCGCCCCCATCACTCTTTCCTGCTCTTGGATCCGCGAGGTACCTTTACGATTTTCTCTTGCAGGTAAAGGAAAGAGCCTGAAGGATATAATTGACCTGGCAGGTGAGAACCAAATCTGTTCAAAGAAGTCCCCATCCCTCCGGGCCCACTCGGTCCTGCTAACAGGACACAGGTGCCATTCTGCAGTTGGTGGAGCTCTCAGGGAAAGGGTAACCTCAGAACACAGACGGCCCCCTCCTGCACGGCAAAATCACAGCCTGACTGCAAAAGCAGACAAGGACTGTGTCACTCAGCAGGTGGCAAAGGGACAGGCAGGTCCCCATCCATCAGGGATACAGCATGAGACTCCGGTCACCATGCTGCACGCTGGTGTCCGTCCACAACGCAATGACGAACTGTGTGAGTTCCGGTCATTTCCAGTCAGCAATCCTCCCAGAGTAAACAGTGCTGTTCTCACTCCATGTGAGAACACAGACATTCCTCCCCAAATCCCCTTCCACCTAGCCCTGCCCTGGCCTGCTTTAATTATACACATCAGTGAACCAGACTCCTTCTCAACACACAGGCCTTCATGACCTCTAATTCCTATTTTATCACTTGTTTTTGTTTGATTTGTCCCGGCATTCATTCTGAAGAAATTCAACAGAAAAAATGATCGTTCTCCCGACCCCTTGGCTGCAGCTCAGAATGTGTCACGTGGCTACACCTGTGGATGATTTATGAGAAATTGATGATGTGATATCTCAATACTCCCTTCATAAGCTGGGTGTGGTGCTGCATGCTTATAATCCCAGTACTTGAGAGGCTGAGACAGGAGGATCACAGGTTCAAGACCAGCCTCAGCTACTTAGTGAGGCCCTCTGCAACTTAGTGAGACCCTGCTTCAAAATAAAGAATAAAAAAATAGGGCTGGGGGTGTAGCTCAGAGGTAGAATACCCCTGGGTTCAATCCCCAGTACCGCAAAAAAAAGATATTCCTTTCATGTTTTGTGAGTATGGACTTGGGGTGCTTCCTCTGAACCCCCATCTGGCCTAGGGTACAGCACAATGTGCAAGAGAGGCGATGGGTTGATCGGCTTGGGCAGCGCATCCTCCGTGAGGAATGAGGGAATTCCCACGCAGCATCCGCTCCCGGCTGTGTCTCGGGAGTGTTAGCTCCTTTGGCAGAGGATGACAGCTCCCAACGAGGTCCACCCCTCACGCCCCAGGCTGGCTGAGGGACCTGTCCTACCTTCCTATCCCGCAGGACGAAGCGGAGCAGCCCACCGTGTCTGGTTCTGAGGACTCCAGGAAGATGTCCACTCAAGAGCAAACGCTTCATTTTCTTTGAGCCCAACTAAGAGAGGCAGCCAAAGATAAACAAACTAATGAAGTCGGAGCCGAAGCAGCTTTTTAAAATTTTCTTCTCTACTGCGTATTTTTCTGGAGGCCTCAGATGCTCTTTAAAGGTCAGACATCACCATTGTTCATTTCCTCATCAGCCGCTAATCAAGGCCTGCGCACGTGCTTAAGGTCACGAGTGAGGCTGCTGGAAATGAAGCTCTGCTCTGGATTTTGTCTGGGAGACCGGATCGGGTCCGCTCTGCTAGAAGCGGCTGCAGGTTCAGGCTGAGCGCGTCCCCCAGGCGTCTGAATTTGGGGAGATGATGTTATCTCAGAGTCCAGCCTCTGCCCACCAGCCGATTTGGGTTGGACAGTGGTCACAGAAAGTGTAGCCATTTGTATCCTGAGCTCTGCAATGCACCAGCAAGCCTCAGTTTCCCCTCTGAGCAGTGGAGAAGAGGAACTGCCCGCCAGCACGGGGGTGAGGGCTATGTACGATAAGATGGCGCCATGTGCCGGCATGTACTTGCCTACACTGAGTTCAGTAAAATAGTAGATTCAATAAAGAGAGAGAGAGAGAGCGAGAGATTAAAAGAACTACTGGTACTGAGAGCCCAGTCCAAGCCAGGCCATTGTAAAACTTCCCTCTTGAGGTCCTGGTGGCCTGTGAGGAGGAGGCTATGTTCCTTAGTTGACAGGAGGAGAAGAGAGTCATGGGAGAGGGTGAATGACCTGCATGGGGCCACACAGCTCGGGAGCCCCGCCCTGCACAGGGGTGCCTTAGGTTGTCATCAGTACCATGGAGTGCAGGAGGGAGCCAGCTCTCCGAGGTACACTTATCTCGCCTGCCTGAGAATCCGAGAAGGTGAACACACTGTCGGGTAGGGGAGAGTCTGGATTTTGACCCACATCTACTTGGCCTTGGAGCCTACCCTCCTTGGACAAAGCCCTGGAACCTTCCATCCAGTCCAAGGAGAAATGGCTGCCTCCAAGAGAGCTGGGAGAGAGGGGCTGCTTCTAGGGCTGCCTGGCCTGTATGTGCCCCACTTGTGAAACAGCTTCCAGCTGAGAACCGATGGTGTCTACACTTCTCTCCACACCCGCTCTGTTTCACAGGAGTGTTAAAATCAATTACTAGCACCTGCTGAGGGTCAGACACTCTGCTAGACATTGGGGTAGGGTGGAGGAGATAGAAAGAAAGCCAGCTCCCTCTCTCAGGACTTGGAAGGAGAAGCATGGGGTGACTCCATTTTCCAGCCCAGGGCAGCAGGTCCAGTCAGGATGAGGTGTGGAGGGTCAGAGGGGAAGTATCTCAGAAGGGACAGGGAAGGACTCTAGAACTGGTACCTCATTATCTTTTTAAGTGAATTAAATATTAATTGTAGCTATTAATTGGGCTCAGTGCGGCATTTCATCAGTCTTAAAGGTGGAGGAACTAGGCAGGCAAGAAGTTATGGAGGGGAGGACTTAGCTCCTGCAGATTCAGGTAATTCATGTCCAGTTGCCTAAAATTAATTATTTAATTAATTAATTAATAAGTAAGTAAATAAAGATTTCACTTGCTACGTGGTACACCACGGGGACCTTGGCCACGGCAGCTCAGCTCAGCGCTGATCAGTGTGGGCCAGGCAGAGGCATGTGCATCCTTTGCCTGCTCCGGGTAGCGGCTGGTTCTGAGCACTGCCCAAGCACAGGGGTGAGGGTCTCTGGCTGCGAGTCCTGCTCTTGAGCCAGCCTACCTGTATTTGAATCTCATATTCCTGCTGAGCCCCAGCTTCCTTATTTGCAGGTGCTGTTGTGGGCACTGAATGTGGTAACAGACGGCACACAGTAGGAGCTTAATACACACTGGTGCTGAATACCAGGGTGACAACTCCAGGGGTGGCCGTCCCAATCCCAAGTCAGGACCTCAGCAAAGCTCTGAGCTGCAGCTGGGAGGGAGGGCCTGGGGTGTCCGCCAGGGACGGATTCTAAAGAGGGTGCCGCGGGATCATCAGCAGGGCAGAGGTGGGGGTCATGGGTCTTAATGTCAGATGGTGAACACACTTACAGGTCTGGATTATAGAGTCTGCCACAGGGAGTCAAGACACAGAGGCCAAAACCCAAGGGCTCAGGGGAGGCCTGGGGATCCCACTGAGGCAGGGGCAGGAGAGGGCATACTGTCTGGGTGGAATCGGATGTGGGGAACTTTCTTCTGGCAGCCGGGGGTGAAGAGAACAAACCTGCCAAGGCTGTGAGGGTCCCTGGAGTTCAAGATGGTGGCTCCTGGTGGCTCATCTGAGCCCCAAGACCCATCATAATATGGCCATCATAATATGGCCACTGGCAGGTGCAGGAGCCAAGACAGAGGCCTGCTCTGTATGGTCCTCCGCTACCCTGTGCAGTGTCTGACACATTCCTCACCCAAGGGACCTCTGAGCCATGACAGCCCTTGGTTCGGAGATACATTTGAATAATATGGTTGATTTTCACCTTTGTTATGCAAATGTGGTTCTGCTATGATAATCATTTGAGGTAAGACCCATGTTTTGAGTCTTTCTATTTGTTTCCGTGACTTTGCACTTAACAATGTGGGCGTGTTTTCCAGGTTGTCCCACATAAAAAAGTGTTTTGTGGTCCCAGCAGGGATCCATCCCGACCTTTCATCTGTGTGCACCATACATATATTCATGCACACAATATTTCTTGCACATCGCGGTATAGTACCCTAGAGCTCCTGGTTTTTATTTGGGCCATGTTATCCTTCATTCCTTCATATACTTACCCATTGCCTGACAGCTTTAGACCCATGAAAGCCAGCTGCAAATCAGTTCACAGTCCTCTCTGGTCCGGGAGCACAGATGCATTGGCCATGCTTCCTCTGGGTATGGAGAGCCAGGGAGATGTTACAGTTCATTAGTTATCAATACTGTGCTCATTCAACGTCGTGGGGAATATGACAGGTGCCCTTCTTCCCCTCGAGCTGCAGCCAGTGCTGAGGTTCGTTCGGGTCTGGAGCTGTCTGCTGCCCTTGCAAGTCACAGGCTGTAATGACTGGTTAACATATTGACTGCCCCAAGAAGCCCTAGAGTCATCTCGCTCAAAAGGCCAGCCCGAAGCCAGCGTATAATGACTGCTTCTCCCAGATAATTAGTTACTTTCCTTCAATTAAAATCGGAAAATGCACAGAGCAGAACATTTGTCTCAGTTAGCATGGGGGAGATGTATCTTCAGAGCAGTAATTACTCCCCAAAGGTGGGGGGCTGATGTAGGGGCCCTGTCGACAAGACACTCTGATGTGCTTGTTTCTCTGAGAGTCAAGACGCAGGTGGTCCTTCTGACCCTGGCTGAGCTAATCTTGGCTCCGGGAGGGCAGGGCACCGTGGAGGCCTCGGGGAGGAAGACGTGCACATCTTCCCCAGAACCCCCGCACACCGAGTGTGCTGCCCGCACCAGGGTCCCCAACGTCCGTCCGCCTCTCACCAGCGGCTGGCTCTGCCTTCTGAACATGCCCGACAAACAGCTCATTATTCAAACAGATGTTTCTGTTTGTTTCAGATTGCTATTCCAACGGGAATCTGGCTTTCTCGTTTACAAAATGAAAACTGTACTTCAGTTTTTGCAAGATGTTAGGTCCTTCAAATACCCAGATTGCCACTGCAGAGGCCGATGGCTCAGGGAAGGGGTCAGGAAGGAACACGGTCCCCCTACTCATGGAACATCTCCATCCAGGACCTCTGGATCTTTTTTGCATACCCAGATCCCTGGGTCTGGGATATGCGTGGTTCTGGGAGGCCACTCCCCAGGAAGGATGTTCATGGAACCCGCAGCTGTAGCCACAGCCCTGTAGTCCCCACCTGGAGGCAGCAAGACCCCCCAGTCTACAACCTGTTTTCTCCCTGATTGTTACCACACATACTCTGTTCACCCCCAGGACACTTGGTCGTTTCCTCTCTAATCATATAACTCACTTTTGTTCAGTAGTTTAAAAATGGAACAAAAAA
Source organism: Glis glis (assembly GCA_004027185.1). NCBI lineage: Eukaryota > Metazoa > Chordata > Mammalia > Rodentia > Gliridae > Glis > Glis glis. Next base: position 83,743 of record PVJS01002235.1, read on the forward strand.
TGGGACACAAAAATAAGATGAAAGACAGGAACCTCTCCCGAGTCCCCAAATCCCAACAAACTACATTCTTCATGTGAATCGGGACACATGCCGCACGACTGCTATTTCTTGCTGACTCCCTCCGTAATTTTGTGTTTTGCTTTTCTTTGTAGAAGGATGTATTTAACAGAATGTTCATGTAGAAACCCCTCCTAGTTAATCAAGTATAGATAAGACTCTTTTATTTATTTTTTCATTTTTTACTTTTGCCATACTGGGGATTGAACCCAGGGGCATTCTACCTCCAAGCTCCACACCCAGCCCTATTTTTTGTTCTTTATTTTGAAACAGGTCTCACTAAGTTGCAGAGGGCCTCACTATGTAGCTGAGGCTGGCCGCGAACCTGCGATCCTCTGGTCTCAGCCTCCCAAGTACTGGGATTATAAGCGTGTGCCACTACGCCCGGCTAGATAAGACTCTTTTAAAACATGGTTGCTTACTCATTTTCGTATAGATACACCATTGGCTTAGTAACTTCCACCCCTCATAAATACTTGCTTTGCTTCCAGTCTTTTTCTTTTCCTCCTCTTCTTCTTAGCACATTTCATTTTTTGTATATTTGCCTTTTTGTATAAATTTATTCTTTAAATACCCAAAGGCTGCTTGGCATGGTGGTGCACATGTATAATCTCAGCGACTCAGGAGACTGTGCAAGAGGATGGCAAGTTCTAGGTCAACCTAGGCAACATAACGAGACCCTGTCTCAAAATAAAGTAATGAAAAGGGATTTGGGATGTATCTTATGTTAGAGTGCATGCCTAGCATGCTCAGGGCCCTGGGTTCAATCCCCAGTAACACACACACACACACACACACACACACACACACACACACGCGCTCCAAAGCCTACTGCCTCCATTGCCTGGTAAGAGAGGCAAGTATTCCTTGTAGCAGTTACTTATTGATGGATACTCCATCAGAAAAGAAAAGGCTGTTTGAAATTTGTTGTCACCTTGTCCTGCAAAGGATAATGACCGGACTGCACAGAGGTACCTGCTCAGGGTCCTAGAGCTCACATGTTCTTACAGTAGCTGGAGATTTTGAGTTAGACCATGGGTGTGCAAGGTTCTCTGCTGTCATAACGCACTGTGTTTCTCTGTCGATGTCAACAGTACACCTGGCTGTTTGCGGGGGACATCAGGAATGGTTGGCCCATGGGTCTCCTGGAGGATAGTAAGTAGAAGTCTCTGCAGACCCCTCCCAGGGGGCTGGCCTCTGTTTGCCTTCACTAATAGCCCTCTCCTAAGCCACAGTCAGGGCCCTAGCTCTTGCATAGTTATCTTTCTATGGGAAACATGTCAGAGGCTGAGGGAGTTGTTCCTATTCCCAGTCCTTTGTATCCCCATCAGACAGGAGGGGCGGTGGCTGTGCACTGTGATCTTAGATGGGAGCTCTGAGGTCCCTAGTAGGGTTTAGAGAAAGTACGCTACAGTCGGTTAGAATGGGAATATGCCACTTCCACTATCTTAGAGATAATTTTCAGTGGACGATTTTGACTTCTGAGCTAAGTCAGGGGGGCCAAGTTCTTCAGAGTTGTGGGAGGAGGTGAAAATTTGATGTAGTTTTAACACAGGGAGAACAGGACCCGGGCACTGGCAAAATCGAATCCTTGGATAGGGTCTACATAGCAGACATCAAAAAGGTTAGAGTCGAATGCCTAATGGGGATCTGAATACGGTGTAAATGGCCTGCTAGGTAGGAGGTCAGGTTCTGAGCCAGGGCTGCAGGGAGCTCAGGGGACACGTCAGATTTCAGCAAATCCAGCCAAGCCCGGGGCTCCCGCTTGCCTCCGACTCTGGGGCTCTCACTTCTGCACCTCTCCATAGATTATTTCTCCTCCTCGGTCCCCATGCACCTGGAATCTGAGAGAAAGGCATGAAAGGGTTCGAGGAGAGCGTGACCTGGCACTGAAGGTGAACAAGGGCGATGAGCAGCCTCAGGTTTGGGCAGGAAAAGCTGAAAATGACTAAGTTTTGTAAAGGAAGATTGTTTTCTACTCTAAAATGCGGGAAAAAGGCATTTGAATCCTGAACTGCCAGGCAGTTTTCGTGTGGGTGATGTATAACTCCATTTACAGCTGTAATCTGGCAACAAAATGAATCCTCCATCACGTACTATGAATAGTAAATTAACCCAGATAAGAGTGCTCCTCATCCAATCAAAACCATTAAGTAACGAGGAGACTAAGATTGGCGAGGACATCGCTGAGGCAATTATAACTAATGAATACATTAACTTCAAGAGGGCGATGGCTGCAGCCACTCTCCAGACGCTCAAAGTAAGAGGAGGCCAGGTGGGAACAAGGCTGAAAGAATTTTGTAAAAAAAAAAAAAAACAAGGACAGGTTTATGGATCTATGCAGAGCCATGGAGAAGGGGAAATGGTTTTGTAGGAGACAGACTTGGGCAGATAAGACATCTAGATAATCATGAAAAAGGAATGGAAGGAGCTGGGCATGGTGGTGCACACCTGTCATTCCAGTACTTGGGAGGTTGAGATAGGAGGATTGCAGGTTCGAGGCCAGCCTCAGCAATATAGCAAGACTCTTGGCAACCTAGTGAGACCCTATTTCAAAACAAACAAAAAAGAAAGAAAGAAAAAGGGCTGGGAGTGTAGCTCTGAGGTAGAATGTCCCTGGATTTAATCCCCAGCACCACACACACACATATACACACACAGACACACACACACACACACACACACACACA
>PVJS01002236.1:0-22981 GCA_004027185.1 Glis glis
TTTTATACTTTATTTTGAAACCGGGTCTCACGAAGTTGCGGAGGCCTCACTAAGGAGAGAGAGAGAGAGAGACAGGGAGAGAGAGACAGAGAGCTCGCGTGCGCGCGAGCTGAGGCTGGCTGCGAACCGGGCTTCGAACCGGGATCCTCCGGTCTCCGCCTCCCAAAGTGCTGGGATTACAAGTGTGCGCCACCACGCCCGGCTGTCAATGTTATTTTAACTACACCTTTTACATGGCTTATATTTAATATTTATAGATGTAATTTACCTAGTAGAAGCAAAACTGAAAATTTACGACAGTGAAATTTTTCTTGTTGACAATTCAATTATTTCATTAGAACTTCACTCATCTTATTATGTTTTCCCTGAATTGTCACACTGTCATTAGTTAAAATAATAAACTAGGCCAGGCATGGTGCCACATGCTTGTAATCCCAGTACCTGGAAGGCTGAGACAGGAGGATTGCAGGTCCGCAGCCAGCCTCAGCTCTTAAGTGAAGCCCTCTGCAACTTCAAAATAAAGAATAAAAAATAGGACTGGGGGTGTACCTTGGAGGTAGAATGCCCCTGGGTTCAATCCCCAGTGCCACAAAAATAATAATAATAATAAACTAGGTCTTAATTATTATTATTTTTTATTGGCACTGGGGATTGAACTCTGGGGCATTCTACCTCCGAGCTTCACCCTCAGCCCTATGTTTATTTTTATTTTGAAATAGGGTCTCCCTAGGTTGATGAGAGTCTCACTATTTGCTGAGACTGTCCTCGAATCTGCAACCCTTCTGTCTCAGCCTCCCAAGTACTGAGATTACAAGCATGCACCACCACACCTGGCTTAAGTCTTAATTATGATCAGGAGCTGGACATGTTTAGTGGATATTAACAAACTGTTTCATATGAATATCCCCTTCCAGAGAACTGTCTTTAAAACATCTATGCATTGGTGTCTTTTTCTTTTTCTTTCATATATTTCTTAATTTCACAGCATAAATTGCACAGAATTAATAAAATATTAACACATCATTTGATTCTGTGTGTGGAATTTGCCACGCATATTTTGTTAGGGATGCCATACTGGTCACTTAATGCAGATTTTTCATCTTCTTTTAATAAATGGGATTAATAAATGGGATTAATAAATGAGATTTAAGCATATGTATATGTATGCAAAAAATGTACATACATGTATATATATGTATGTTTTTATAAAATATATACATTTGACAAAAATATTAAAGAGTTCTGGTTCTGACAACAGGCCATAAGAATAAAGTGCCTTCATTAATCCATGTGATTTAACAGTTTCAGGATAGTGTCTGAATATTTTACTAGTGTCCTGGCTTTGAACTCCCATACTATGGACTCTCAAGTTGTTCAAACTGTGAAAAAAAAAACTGAAAAAGAACTCAATCTCATCAAATGTACTTTAGTACCAGAAAAAAACTATTATTTGCAGTCTGTTCTGTAAGAATTAATTTACAAATAACCTTAGATTAATCTATCATAATTAAATAGAGTTCAAGACAACTATAATTATCATGAAAAAAGGTTTCATTATTTCCTTAAAATTTTGCAGAATGTATCAAAATATTTCCCTGAACTTTGTATGAAGTATATTAATCTTGCATTTTAATATACAGTATTTAACCATGCATAATTTAATGTATTTAAACCTAGCAAGCTTAAAGAGGAACCATTTCATTATGGAAGATCTCTTGTTATATGTACTTGATTCTCTTGTGTGATCATAGATGACAGTTATTATGAGCATGTACAAAGTTCAGATAGGAAATAAGCATTTTGTATGTATTGGCAATTTGTATTTTATCTTTTGTTAAGTGTCTATTTAGTTCAACTGACCATTTCTTGGTTTATTTAGTGGTAAGTTTTTTAAGTACTTTTTAATATTCTAGATATTAGTCCTCTATCAGAGGAATAGCTGGCAAAGAAGTCCCATTCTGTAGGCTCTCTCTTTAGATTCTTGATGGTTTCCTTTAATGAGCAGGAACTTTATAGTTTAATGTCATCCCATTTATTAATTCTTGCTTTAATTTCCTGAGCTTTGGAGGACTTATTGAGGAAATTTATACCTGTACCTATGTGTTGGATTGCAGGAGCTATGCTATCCTCTAGTAATTTTAAAGTCTCTGGTCTAATTTCCAGGTCTTTGATCCATCTCAAGTTGACTCTTGTGGAGGGTGAGAGGTAGGGATTTAATTCCATTTATCTACAAATTGATAACCAGTTTTCTCAACATGATTTATTGAAAAGGCTGACTTTTTTCCAACATATGTTCTTGATACCTTTGTCAAAAATCAATTGGCTATGAATGTGTGGATTTGTTTCTGTCCCTTCTATTCCATTGGTCTATATGTCTGTTTTTGTGACAATACCATGCTGTTTTTATTACTATTGCTCTGTAGTATAATTTGATGTCAGGAATTGTGATGCCTCCTGCATGATTCTTATTGCTGAGAATTATTTGGCTATTCTGGGTCTTTTGTTTGTGTAGATGAAATTTAGAACTGAATTTTCTAGATCTGAGAATAATGACATTGGTATTTTGAAAGGGATTGCATTGAATTTGTAGATGACTTTTGGTAGAATGGCCATTTTGATAACATTTATTCTGCCTATCTAAGAGCATGGGAAATCTTTCCATCTTCTACTATCTTCGTCAGTTTCTTTCTTTAATGTTTTATAATTTTCATTGTAGAGGTATTTGACCTCCTTGATTAGACTTATTCCAAAGTATTTTATTGTTTTTAGGTTATTGTGAATGGAATTATTTTCTAGATATTATTTTCAGTGGATTCATGGTTGGCATATAGAAAAGCTATAGATCTTCCATATGATCCAGCTATACACTCCTGGGTATTTTTCCAGGGGGACTAAAATTAGAATATTATAATAATACATGCATATCCATATTTATAGCAGCACAATTCATAATAGCCAAAATTATGCCATTTGTAGGAAAGTGCATGGGCCTCGAGAACCTTATGTTAAGTGAGATTAATCACTATCTCTCACCCTGTACAAGAGTCAATTCGAGATGGATTAAAGACCTGGAAATTAGACCAGAGATTTTGAAATTACTAGAGGAGGGCATAGGTCCAACCATCTAACATATAGGCACATGGGGTTCTCAATAGGAACCCCAAAGCTCAGGAAATTAAAACAAGAGTTAATAAATTGGATGACATTATACTAAAAAGTGTCTACTCATCAAAGGAAATCATCAACAGTCTAAAGAGAGAGCCTGCAGAATGGGAGAAGATCTTTGCCAGCTATTCCTCTGATAGAGGACTAATATCTAGAATATTTAATATACTTGAAAGATTTAAACCAAAACAACAAATAAAAATAAGAAATAGGCAATTGAACTAAATAGACACTTTCCAAAACTAGAAATACAAACAGGCAATAAATATATGAAAAAATGTTCAACATCATTAGCAATCATGAAGATACAAATCAAAACTACAGCGAGACTCCATCTCACCCCAATCAGAATGGCAATCATCAAGAAGTCAAACAACAATAAATACTGGGGAGGCTGTGGGGAAATAAGAATTCTTCTACACTGTTGGTTGGATTGCAAATTAGTACAGTCACCATGGAGATCTGTGTGGAAATTACTCAGAAAATTGAGAATGGATCCACCATATGATCTAGCTCTTCCACTCCTGGGTATCATTTCAAAGGACCTGAAACAAGAATATAATTGCAAATTATACATGCATATAATATGCTATATGCATATACTTATTTATAGCAGCACAGTTCACAATAGCCAAATTATGGAACCAGCTTAAGTGTTCATCAACAGATGAATAGATTACAAAATTATGAGACATATACACAATGGAATTCTACTCAGCAATAAAGAATTACAAAATTATCTCATTTGCAGGAAAATGGTTGGGCCTGGAGAACCTTATGTTAAGTGAGATTAATCAGTCATAAAAAGTGAAAGGTCATATGTTTTCTCTCACATGTGGAAGCTAGGGAGCAATTGGGATATAAGATGGACTTTGATAATGAAGGAGAAACTCCAGTGGAGCAAGGGAGGTGGCTTTGGGGAAGGAGAGGGGAAGAGAGAGAATTAATGAAGGAAACACTTCCACTGACATTATGTACCTATGTGAGAATACCAAGGCCAAACTCAATATCTTTTATGGGGAAAGGGGGAGTGAGGAGGGAGCTGGGGGAAAACTTACCAAGTGCTGTGTGCATGTATGTCACTAACACTATGAACTACATTATGATGTGAGACTATAATGTACCAGTAAAAATATAAAAAATATTTTCATAAAAATAGCTAATATAAAAGACATTCCAGTTTCAAAATAGAGGTTGACTAGATAACATAAACCATATATACATATGCATGTTTCTATTTTCTTATCTTAAATGCAATTATTTTATTATATATATTTATTTTTACTTATATTTTGGAAAATTTAAGGAAAGGAGTAAAATGGTTCCTCTTAAAATTATTTTTATGAGCTGTTATTGTCCTAGTTAAATAGTGTAATATTAATCACTTTCTTGTCTCAGAGCTGTTCTGATTCATTAGTTGCTAAAATTTTGGCAGATAAACACAGTTTGAAACATACTATATTTGCACCTATATTTACGTGTTTTTGCTGTATACATACATATATTATTGCAAGAGTTTTGCCTCCAATAATTTCTGCAGAATGATAGCAACTCAATATGTTACTTATTAGTGTGGAATGGCTCTTTAAATTCTTTTTAACCTTTGAACAGAATTAGTAAAGTGACCATCCAAACTCCTTTATAAACATATCGTCAAATTTCTATAATTACTAGGTAAATATCTGGCACTTATGTATACATCTATCAAATGATGTGTGTATTTCTCCAGAATCATTTGAGTTTTATTCCAAACTTGTCTAAGCCAATTGTACCTATTTTATTACAAATTATTAATATAAATTGTAATGTGTAAAAAAAAAGACTTTTTGAAAAGATACTATCAAAGCCAGTCATAAAACAGATTAAAAAGAAAATTTGGGGGCATATGTACTTTAATTAGTATAGTTTTATTTATATTTAGTTAAAATATTTAATTATAATTTGCATGACTTGAAAATGATCAGCACTTCTGTATTAAACTTCACTTTAAACCATACTTTGATAAACAAATGAGTAATCCAAGGTGTTTTGAATAAAAGTATGTAGGATAGAATGAAAAGGTTACCTAGCAATATTCTATTTAAGAATTATTTTTCTATATAAGCTAATTATTTTCAGCTCTAATAACTATTAAACTGCCTGTAGATTATCATAGCATTAAAAATGAACTGTGAATTAATAGAGGCCCTTGACCTACTTACCATGTTGCAGAAGTAGAACACTAACAAGAAACAGAAATTCCAAAATGCTCCATAGATAATTTTTTGTCTAAAAATATTTTTATCTAAAGTTTTCTAGAAAATAAGTATAAAAAATTTTGACATTTTCATACTTCAATCCCTAGTAGCAAATAATAATGATTATAATGATCATCATCATCTGGCTAAATGATTTATATTAACAGGTAAAATTTGTAGTGTAGAAAGATTCACCAAAAACACAAAAAAAACTTCATAGGTATTGCCAAGATAAGGAAATCTAAGGAAGCAAATTAGAACAGAATTTCTATATATTTGGTTTTACAACAAAGCTTGAGCAAACATTTAAAAGAGATTAATTCTACCTATGTCAATATATAAGACTTTTTCAAATATTAGACTTAAAATATGATGAGAAGAAAATATATCTTTTAATATTATTTATTTATCGATATTTTATACGTTTTCATAATTTTATTGGTTCATATGTGAGAATACCAATACCAATCTCAATATTTTATATGGGAAGGAGGGGAGCAGGGAGGAAGTCAGGGGAAAACTCATTAAGTGCTGTATGCATGTATGTCACTATCACTAAATATATCTTAAAATATTTAATTACTACTAGATGCCAACATATTTTCCATTCTTGAGCAGATAATAAATTGACCAACTCAACTCACCTCTACCTTCTAAACTAAATTTGCAAATTAGGAAAGAAGTGATTACTATAAATGACTAATGCTTTTATGTTAAAAGGGTGAAGGTAAAGTTATAACATTATACACTTTTTATTTTATAGAATCATTGTTTAGTCTAAATCCTTATATCAGACTTAAAAATATAAGCTAATTTTTATGAGCAACAAAAAATAAGAATTTAAAACTCACTGTCATTGCTAACCCATATTTCACTTATAAAACAAATTTTTCTTAAATTAAAACACTAAATAATCTACTTTCTTAGTATGATGTTATTTACACAAAATGCACACATTTGTACCTTGCAGAATCCAAATATGTATAACTTGTTCAGTTTAATGGAACAAAAGTAATTTCAAATTAATAATCTTACCAAGATAGAATATTTCCTTTGAGCCTTTTTACTTAGAAATATATCAAGGTAAATATATTGAAATTGGCTCCTTGTTATGAAAAATATTACACACCCACAGACAGACATCCATACATATATATTCTACTTTTGTTTCACCTAAAAAGAAATAGACCTATTCCATATAACACTAACATTACAGGTGGCTAAATCTAGCTTTTCTATTAAAATTCCTGGGTTTACCTTCTGCCCTGACCTTTGCTCTCTCTCCTTGACATGAATTGTAATTGCAATACAGGGAATATTGTCATGCTTGCCATGTCTGACCCTTGACTCATCCCTTTCTCCACAGGAATTAGGTTTCCAAACTATATCATCAAGGGTCATACCTGAGCAGGAAAGAACAAATTGGGAACAACTCCTTTCTAATGAAACTATAATGTGAAACAAGTCTGAAAACAGAGGTTATCCTATGAAAGAGAAATGACTCAAAGTGCAAGAAAAATAAAACTGCTAAACATCTGTCATCTTACCTGGGGGAGAGTGTACTTTCGACCTTCAGTGATTAGAGATTACTTGGGATTCAGTGATTAGAATTTGCCCAGGTCTTATCTTTACATATTAAGACATTTGTATATTTACAAATTTCTTTATCAGTTTTCCTTTAAAATCTGACCTAAAATGTATATATTTTCTAAGACAGCCTAATGTTCTTCTGTACCAAATCACTATTTCTTCCTAAATTATATTTTACTAAACATATTGCTGTCCTAATCATAAACCAAGCAAATTTCTGTTCATAGACATGCACACACAAACATAAGTACACAAATTGCACACATATACTTACACCATTTCTCAATATGACTAAGTTGTAATCATTATTTAAAGACCACAAAAAATTATTTTATGAAGTTGTTTTTTAAAAATTCATATTTCTGGCTTTTTAGGCTGAGTTACATTTATTCTTATTTTACACATACTATTTTAGTATTTGATCAACTTAGCAAAACCCTATATCAAAATAAAAAATAAAAAGGGTAGGGTTTATCTCAGAGGTAGAATGGTCCCTGAGTTCAAACCTCCTAGTACCAAAAAAATTTATTAATATTAAATTATTGAGAATCTTTGGATAGAGTCTATAGCTCACATCTCATCCACATTTATACTTTCATGCCACCCTTGGGAAGTGATATGAAACCAGGAGCTACGCTTTTTCTCATCGTATTCCCTGAAGCTATTAGCTTTTTCCAGACTCCACTGCACAGATGTTTTCACACCTTCTAAATCATATCCCAGCTACAGGTTGCCCAGACAATTCATCTCAATTCACCCCCGGGTCAGGTCATTGCTCTAAATACATGCTTGAATGTAGAGAAAGACATCAATTGCCCCCGGGAGCCACCTAATTTTGGGAAGACCTCTCCTTTCTCTCCTACCTTGAACAATTCATATCCATTGCTTGAGTTTTTAATCTAGTTCTTGTCTTCAAACTTCACAGACTGTAATGCTGCCTGCCTGCTCTCTTCCCTAGTCCAGTCCCCGAGGTCACTGATACAGACCGGAAGGCAGCAAGGAATGGCAGGCCAGCCAATGGATGATAATGGTATTGTTCTCCAGACAAGCAAAGCATGCCTCTAATAAACATTTTCCTCTCTTCCATTTACCTGAGAGGCTCTTACTTCTCTGATTCTTTCTTTGTCATCTTTTTGAATTCCAGAATTCACTAGATTTTGCTAATGCAACATTAGATTAAAGGGTGACGACATCTCTCAGAATCTTACTTTCTAATGACATAAAATAGCAAACCCCTAGAATATTTACTAATGCCAGACACTATTTGGTTTGCATTTATCATTTTTTGAAAGCCTTCATAACAAGCATGATGCGGGTTTTGCTATTTTATTTTACTGAAGCAGAAGTTCCTTTATGAGGATGAATTAACGTCCTCCTGAACACACAGCTGGCACATCGCAGTCAGGGCTCCTCTGTAAATAAGTAAATAAAAGTAGATTCTAAATGGACATTAGCAGGATTCTCCACAAAGAAAATGTTAGGTTAGGTATTTCATCTCCTTAGCTACGAGAGTTTTATGTTTTTGTTTGTTCATTTTTTTTGGCAAGGATTATATTGTTGCAGTTTCACATAATGAAAAATATAATTCATAGCAATTAAAAACAATACAAATATGCAAAAGAAGGCTTCCTAAAAATATTATAAATCTAAGCACTTGGAAAAACATCATCAGCATTTATTTCTCCGAATATTTTTGGTGACACTTTTATATGCCCACACAAATATGTGAAGGGATATTTATGACTTGAAAAGTCAGTGGGACAATTACTGAGGATGTGAGACTACACCAAATGTGTGTGCTGTAATTCATGTGATTATAATTAGGTATGTGTGTAAAAGTGGCTGAAAAATCAGCATAGTTCGTGAAGCAGGATTGAGAAGAAAAGTAGATATTGAATATATAAATCCTATTTAAATTTGTACAATTACCTGGGACTTCAGTTTTTCTACAGGATATTGAATTAGTGAAAATTGATTTTAATTTCATTTATATCTTTGGTTGAAAATCAAACTGAAGTTTATACTTGAGATTTTTGGTTCTGTGCATATATCTGATTGTATCACTTTATGGGCATACACATTAATTTTTTTCTGTACACAAAATACAGTATTATTTGTAAATGTAATTTGAAGTTACATATTGATGCCATATCTTTATGATAAAATGATTTAAAATTATTATAATTTATTGAGTCTCTTCTAAGCTACTAATTAGCACTTCTAAGGTATTCATTACCTCAAATAACCTGTACAAAAATAATATTAGAAAATGTTATTTTCTAATAATTTTGGTGAGGTAAATGAAATTTAGTGAGATTTTCAGTTAGCTAATATAAAATAATGTTAAGTATTAAATTCTTCTAAAGCTCTGAGTACAAAGTTCATTTTAATAATAGCTTCTCGAGCCGGGCGTGGTGGCGCACGCTTGTAATCCCAGTACTTTGGGAGGTGGAGACCTGAGGATTTGGGTTTGCGGCCAGCCTCAGCTCTCTCTCTTTCTCTCTCTCTCTCTCTCTACTTAGTCAGGCCCTCCACAACTTCGTGAGACCCGGTTTCAAAATAAAGTATAAAAAAAAATAGGGCCGGGGGTGTAGCGCGGAGGTAGAACACCCCTGGGTTCAATCCCCGGTACCGCAAAAAAAAAAAAAATAGCTTCTCTGTTATCATAAAGCTAATAAAAATGAAATTAAGTATGCACATTATTTGATAAGATTAACATTTTATATATAGACAAAATAAAATTTGACTTGTCTTATCATTTAAAATATATATTATTTAGAAAGACACTGAAGAAGACATTTGTTAAAAGGAAAATGATCATTATTATTCTTTTTTCCCTCAAAAATAATTTTTGTTATGAAATATTTCAAACCTACAAAAAGTAAATAAAATGACATGACAGATATGCAGTTTCCTATCACCAGAATTTTAACGGCCCTTAGCATTTTGCCATAATTAGACACTCTTCCCCTACACTTCTTACCCTCCCTCCCACCGGACACGGTTCTTAAATTGCAAGTATCATTCCCTATGTGTGCAAGTATAGGTCTACAAAAAATATAGACATTTCTTATAGTCATGTAATGAAAGGAATTTGGCAACTAGCTGATTATGTGTTCCAAAGAAATACTGAGTTAAAAACAATCCTAGATTTTTTTTTGTTTAGTAAGGAAAATGGTTCTGCCAGAAGGAGATATGTGAATTTAAGAAGGATTATTTTCTTGAACAGCAAAAGGCTATAAATTGTAGAAGACATTAAGGTTTTGAACTATTCACCCTCTATGGTTTTATCTTTCCAGCACAGTAAATGAATGTTCATTTTGAAAGAGGTTAAATTTCTGAAACCTATCATGGAAATGACATTGTCATAGATTTAACTAACTTGTTTCTATATACTGTAACTCTAAAAAGAAGAATTTAAAGACAGTATTTTCTTAAGGAACTATGCCAAAATAAAATTTTCTGAATATTTTTGTTGTTGTTGTAGTTAGAATGACTTAGCGGAGAAGAAGGTTTCATTTTTGTGCCAGTAGCTGCTGATTGGGGAAGTCAGCAACACACACTTCTTGCAGATGCATTTGATTTTCTGTGAACTAATGACAATTCTTTGCCTCATAGCTCTTCTTTTTAAGAAATCAACCCTGTCGAAGGAAAATCAGTTGCCTTCACTTAGGTCCAGGAAATTTGAGTGAAATCTTTGTATTCATGTGTTCATCTTTGTAAACAAGGCTTGCGAAAGACTGACATGAAACTTCTATCAAGCTGAAGCACTCTCTCTCTCTAGTTATTTTTGTTACTTTCATTTTTTGCTCTTTCTTTAAGTCTCTTATTTCTTTTTACCCTAATGTGTGTTAGACTGGAGGGCCAATTCTTTGAAAAGAGAAGTTCAGGATAGACAGGTGATACAAGAGTACAAGAGAACTTTATGAGCCTTTCAAAAGAAATGGAATAAGTAGAAAATTACCTTCTTCTTGACATTCTTCTCCTTTCTATAAATTTTTGAGTCTGGGATGATTGCACACACCTGTAATATCAGTAGTTGGGAGGCTGAGACAAGGGGATCAGAGGTTCAAGGACAGCCTGAGCAAGTTGTGAGACTCAATCTACAGAGAACCTGTTTCAAAATTAAAAAAAATAGGGCTGCGGATATAGCTCAGAAGTGTAATGCCCCTGGGTTCAACCCATAATACCATACACACACACAAAATATTATAAGCCTTGGAACTATTGTACATTCAATATAAAATATAGCTTAGGACAGACCTCAGCCTGTCATAGGGATTAAAAATTCACAAATTTAAATTATTTCACCTATTATTTTTAATTATATGTGACTTATCTTATAATAAACAAATTTGTAGAATATTTCAAGTGAAATTTAGGCAAATCCAAGATTGAATGACATGAATTGATACTATATTAAAGATTCTAGCCAGGCATGGTGGCACACGCTTGGAATCCTAGTACTTGTAAAATTGAGACCAGAGGATCTGGGTTCGTGGCCAGCCTCAGCTACTTAGTAAGGTTCCTCCACAACTTAGTGAGACCCTGTTTCAAAATAAAGAATAAAAAATAGGACTGGGGTGTAGCTTGGAGGTAGAATGCCCCTGGGTTCAATCCCCAGTAACACACACACAAAAAAGATTCTTCTACTAGGAAAGATATTTGTGTTTTCAAAATTAAAAGAACAATCATTTTTTTCAATCTCTGTAACTACTTAAATACCTGAAACTGTTAGCATCTATCTAATGCTAAGATAAAAGATATTATATTAGTTTTATCCTGTTTTCTTATGATGTGTCCTATGTACTAGACTTGCTGTACAAATGTACAAATTTTACAATCATATTTAAAGTATATATTTTCATTTATTGTTAAGGTATAGCTACTTTATAATGTAAGGACAAAAAAAATCTATTGTTGGGAGCTATTTCCTTGGTTTAGAGTTGTAAATATAGCCCTGAGAGGTACAAGCTCAACCAAAGGTGCAGATTGAGATCTGCTGATAAGTGTGCTGTGTTTTTCACAACAGCTAAATGTTCTCAGAGGAGAGACTTGACCCGGGAAGGGGGGAGAAGGTTGTCTGGGAACACTCTGTTTGCCCAGACAAATGTTAAAATTGTATGGTGAAAGGACTTTGTATCTTTTTCTGATGCTCTAGGAAGGTATATAAGGACTGGGCTAAATAAAGTCGGGTGGCAGTATTAACTGAGAGCCTTCAACCTCAAACTTGTGTCCCTGTGTGATCAATCCCGACACCCTCCGCAGAAACTCGGTCCAGGCTGCGCGGGCGCGGCAATCTATGCTACTTGATAAGTAATAATTAAATTCACTCAATACTTATATTGCAAATACTATTTTAAAAACACAATTTTCTAAGAAAGTACTTCTTCACAAAAATATATTTATAATATATACTCTTAAATCACCTCATACAAAAATTACTTGATATAAACCAGGTGCAGTGATGGATGTCTATAATCCCAGTACTTGGGAGGCTGGGGCAGGAGGATCACAAGTTTGGGGCCAACCTCAGCAACTTAGTGAGAACCTATCTCAAAATAAAAAAAAAGAAGAAAAAGGGCTAGAGATGTAGCTCAGGAGTAGAGTACCTCTGAGTCCACTCCCCAGTAACCACCACCCCAACACAAAATTTTCCTAATGTCACTCCCTATCACCCTTAGGAATCCTATCATATGGAGCCTTTGCCCTTGTCTTGCTGGGATCAGTTCCAAATATATTTATTAAAATTGCCAAGGGTTAGCTACATTTTAATCTCTGTTTAAGCTTCTAATTTTAGCATTTTAAATTTCTAGAATTTGTTTATTAGCATTTTGATTATGGGAGAAGTCTCTGAAACTTTCAGGCAATACCTAATTTACTATATCCGAAAATTAGTAGGTGTGAGATATGTATCCATATTATAATGGTTAAATAATCATCACTATTGTAACTATCACTTTATTTACATTTATAGGAATACTATATATCATATTGATAGTATGTTGGTTTGGATAAGTTTAATAAGGAATAAGGTTAAAGTTACTTATTGGAAAAGAAGTTACTTATTTATATTTCTTATGAAAATTATGATTGCTTCTAGTGATGTTCCTTAATTGTAGGTAGCACAATAAAAAGCGGAAAATGTATTGACAGCAAGATCTACATATTCAATTTCATGTAATTCAGCATTCATTTATGAAGTATTTGTTAAAATTTTGGTATATTAATGAAAGGTAATGTTTATTCAATACTCACATTGTATGTTGGGAACTGTACAGATGTCTTATTTCATTTTCCAAGCAATATTATCAGCACTGTATCATAACATCTTTATTTTTGTGAGAAGAAACCAGTCTTAGAAAGAAATGTAATTTGCCCCAGATTACTCATCTAGTCAGTAGGCTGAATTCTTAACCTTTCATCTGATTTGAGGTACTTTGGCATTTGAGATAGAAATTTTTATCAGTGAACTCACTGCCATTTGTTGTTAGAAATAAAAGTTTAAAATCTAGCGACCACAAACTTAGTTATGTGTTTATAAATTTTGGAAAAAATCTTTTGAAAATTATTAAGTAGAATTAAAAAGAGGTAGGAGAATAAAAAGAGAAAAGTATTAAAATTCACAAGACTAGGAGATTAGTTTTATTTGAGAGGATCCATAATTCTTAGTATTGATAGATTTATATTTTATGTCACATATAATATTATGCACAGATAATAAGGATAAATGTCACAGAGACTGAGCTATTTCTATAATATGAATAGTAAGGCAGATAAATTTATGTTCTCATTGGAAACACCTAAAATTGTTAGATTAAAAATTTTAAAGCATAAATACAAAATAAACAAAAATATTTTCATTACAATAAAGTATTTTATTACAATAAACAATAAGAATATTTTTTGTATTAAAGACCTGGCATGCTTGTAATCCCAGTACTTGGGAGGTGGAGACCGGAGGATCCGGGTTCGCGGCCAGCCTCAGCTACTTAGTGAGGTCCTCCGCAACTTTGTGAGACCCAGTTTCAAAATAAAAAGGATTAAAAAAAGGGGCGGGGGTGTAGCTCGGAGGTAGAATGCCCCTGGGCTTGGACAAGAAAAATACAAAATTAAGAAATTCCTATAACTTGGAGGTAGAACGCTCCTGGGTTCAATTCCCTGAATGAAAATAAATATATAAGATAAAATAAAATGCAATTATCTTTTGCCCAGTAATTCTATATATTTAGAGTAAGAGACGAAAGGGATTTCTCTCTTCCTTAAAGTAACTCATACTGAAAATAAGGCCGGGCGTGGTGGCGCACGCTTGTAATCCCAGTACTTTGGGAGGCGGAGACCAGAGGATCCGGGTTCGCGGCCAGCCTCAGCTCTCTCTCTTTCTCTCTCTCTCTCTCTCTCTCTCTCTCCTTAGTGAGGCCCTCTGCAACTTCGTTAGACCCGGTTTCAAAAAAATAAAGTATAAAAAAAAAATAGGGCCAGGGGTGTAGCACAGAGGTAGAATGCCAATGCGTTCAATCCCCGGTACTGCAAAAAAAAAAAAAAGTAACTCATACTGAAAATAAACCCAGAAAACTGTATTAAGTATGCGTGTGTGTGTATGTATGTGTATATATAATATAATATATATAATGTATATATGAATCGTATATATATATGTTTAAAACATTAAACAACATATACTTATATAAAAATATCACGTGATACCCTGTTAATATGTATATTTTTATGTTTTATGTATCAGGTAAAATAAATATAAATTTGTATGTATGTAAAAAAATAAAAGAAACCCCCCTTCAATTAATTAGGGATTAAGGGCTAAATTCTTAGTTTAGGGTAAATCAGAAGTAAACATATCCCACTCCCACATGCACAGTAAAATGCAAAATGAGTTGCTTTACATACCACTATTCACAGAAGAAGCAAAAACAAAAATAACACCTAAGAAGTTCTAACATCTAGCCTAGCCTCAACTAGATCTGTGGTCCAAATTTGTAAAAATTATTAATTACTTCATAAATGTCTCAGTCAGGAATTATGCTTTAAAATTTCATGATGTATTAGTGACCAATTTGCCTAACAGGAAAGAAAACAAATCATCTCTGGAAGAATTTACCATCACATACTCCCAAATTTTATTTCCTAGTAAAAGGAACTGCTGATAGTAAAAAAAAAAAATACCAATACACACACACAAACACACACACACACACACAATGTATGTTAGCAACAACCTGCAAGAAAAGCAAAACACACACACACACACACACACACACACACACACTCACAAAAATACTTGGTTCACATATATGCATTATAAGACATAAAATTATTATGCATGGCTCTTTTAAGAAATAAAAGACAAGAAAAATGCTTTGCAAAACAATTTGAAAAAATCCAGTGTCCATCAAATTAATGGATTTTTAGCATTAAATATATTCATTTTATTGGAGATTAGACAGAACCAAAGAGATAATTAGTGAAGGTTAAGATAACTAAAAATGCTGTTCTGATTGTGGTGAATATACAAAGAGAAAAAAATGGGGGAGTGTAGAGATATAAAAAGCACTGATGGGTGAGTATTCACAGAGCGTATTCTTTTGATTCTGTGTTGTAAAATCATTCTAATGAGCCTCAAGCAAAATAAAAAAGAATACAAATAAAGAAAAATCTCTAAAGATAACAAACCTTTTAAGAATAAGCAGCAGAGAGAAAATAACGATATTCTCCAAGAATGGCACACTGACTAAAAAGAATATCCTGAAAACTTGCTAAAACATAAACCTTAAGAATTCTCACCACATATGCAAAAATTTTTTGAGATGATTAATATAATATAATATAGTATAATATAATATAATATTTGCTTGATTATGTGTATCATTAAAAATTATATAGCAAATCACATTGTTGTATTCTTTAAATATATGTGTATATACATAATTATACTTCAATGAAACTGAAGAAAAAATGAAGATATGATTACTATGAAAATGTAAGAAATAATCAATAAAAAAGTAGTTTTTATTTTGTGGTTTGAGAAAAAAATAAAATATATTGGCCGTTGCCTCCTGTCATATCCACAATTAATTTCTGTCCAGAAACAAAGAGAAAAATATAGGCTTTAATAAGGTATTATAAAAAATATTTTCATGACGTTGATGCAACAAAGGATTTTAAAAAAATCCTAAATACAGGAAGCAGGAGTAACACTGCTTTAAAAATGTACCAATTTACATTTATGACAAAGGTATAAATAGGGCTTTCTACTGACTTCTACCCTTGCCCAAACCAGTCAATATCAGCTATCCTATTGTTTGCTATCTGTTGTTCCACTGATTTACTAATGGCATCTCATTTGGATTTTAATTAGTTTTCTTACAATACTGTGTTAAACACATGTACCTATTTATTAGTAATTTGAATTTACATTTTTTACATGTACCTATGCAAGTCCTTTGCACATTTCTTCTTATTAATTATTTGCATTTATTTGCATATATTTTAGGAGGTTTTTTTACATTATATGCACTAAATCTCTTCCTACATTATTCCTTTTTATGTTTTTATCATGCTTTTTGATGATGTTAGTTTTTAGATTTAATATTGCTATATTCATGAAACCTCATTTATAAAATATTTATTAATAAACACCTTACTATCACTATTTTTACAATTGTTTTCTCTGTGATCTATATTTATTTTGTACAAATTTTCATTTGTATTTTGTTGATTTTCTTTCTTCTCTCTTTTTTTTTTTTTTTTGGTGTGGTACTGGAGATTGAACCCAGTGGCATTCTACTTCTAAACTATACCCCCAGCCCTTTTGATTTTATTTATTTATTTTTGTTTTGAAGCAGGGTCTCTCTAGGTTGCTTGCTAAGAGTCTCACTACGTTGATAAGGCTGTCCTTGAACTTGTGATCCTCCTATCTCAGCCTTCTAAGTACTGGGATTATAGGGGTACATCACCTTGCCCAGCTAATTTTCTTTCTTTTTGTTTCAGCTTTCTTTCTCATTTTATTTGCTTACCTACTATAGTTACTTTTTGTGGTTACTATGATGATTACATAAATCAATATATAGTTTTAGCAACACATTTTAAACTGGTAGCAATTTAAATTCAATTCCATACAAAATCTCTACTTCTTTACTTCCCCGACCCACACACATAATTCATGTTATCAATGTTACAAATTATATGTTTACATTTTTTATTTATTAAAATAGTTTTATAGGTATATATTCACTTTTATCTTTTAAGCTCCAGAAAATAAGAAAATGTGATTTTCACACCACCATTTTAAAATTATAGGAATCTGTAGATGTCTATATATTTACTTACCTGAAAGTTTTATTTTTTTACCTTTTTCTGTTGTTAACTAGAGTCATTTCATTTCACCTTGACCCTTTAGCATTTTTTTTAACAACAGGTCTACAGGTAATTGATTTCCTTATTTTTTGCTTACCTAGAAAGATCTTTATTTCTCCTTTAGTTTTGAAAGATAATTTTGCTGGAGATAGTATTCTTGGTCACCAGTGTTTCTTCCACCATTTTGCTATATCATTCCATCCCCTTCTGGCCTGAAATGTTTTGCTGAAAAATCCATTGTCAATCACATGGATGCTCACTTGTACATGATGAATATCTTATATCTAGCTGCTTACAAGGTTACCTGATTATAACATGTATTAATGTAGATCTTTTTCTGGGATCATACTAATTGGAAATGTTTGAGGTTCTTGAATTTCTATGCATATTTCCTTCTTCAGATTTAGGAACATTGAGGAGATTATTTCTTCAAATGAGCTCTTTCCCTTTCTCTTTCTCTTCTCTTCCTTTTAGTACCCAGTTCCATATACTGAACAGCTTGAGGTTGCCCCATAAGTCCCTTAGACTTTTTTCACATTTCTTTACTCTTACTATTTGTCCCTCTAACTAGATAATTTCAAAAGACCTGTCTTTGAGTGTGCTAATTTTTTCTTCTGCTTAATCAAGCCTGCTGTAGTCAAGCCTCTGTAGTTAACTTTTTAATTTAGTGATGGCATACTTTTTTATACTATTATTGGTGCATTATAGTCTCACCTCATAATGAAGTTCATAGCGATAGTGACATACATGCACAAGAACTTGGGGGCTTTTCTCTATCTCTCTCCCTACTCCCCCCTCCCTTCCTCATACAGGATATAGAGATTGACATTGGTATTCTCACATATGTACATAATGTCAGTGGAAGTGATTCCTTCATTGATTCTCCTTCCCCGCCCCCTTCCCCTAGACCACCTCCCTGGCTCCACTGGAGTTTCTCCTCCATTATCTGAAGTCCCTCTGGTATCCTGATTACTCCCTAGCTTCTGCATATGAGAGAAAATATATGACCCTTCACTTTCAATGACTGCCTAATCTCACTTAACATAATGTTCTCCAGGTCCATCCATTTTCTTGCAAATGACATAACTTTGTTCTTCTTTATTTCTAAGTAGAATTCCATGGTATGTATACTCCA
Source organism: Glis glis (assembly GCA_004027185.1). Taxonomy (NCBI): domain Eukaryota; kingdom Metazoa; phylum Chordata; class Mammalia; order Rodentia; family Gliridae; genus Glis; species Glis glis. The sequence goes on from PVJS01002236.1 coordinate 18,499, forward strand.
TAATGTTGTATACATGGTATGTATACTCCATGGTATGTATACTCCATTCCTCTGTTGATGGACACCTAGGTTGGTTTGGCTATGGTGAATTGTGCTGCAATAAATATGGATATGCATATATTACTAAATATTCTGATTTCAATCATTTTGGAAAGATATCTAGGAGTAGAATAGTAGGATCATATGGTGGATACATTCCCAGTTTTTTGAGGAATTTCCACACTGATCTCCATATTGGCTATACTAATTTGCAATCCCACCAACAGGGTTAGAAGAGTTCCTATTTCCCCACATCTTCACCAGCATTTATTTTTGTTTGACATCTTGATGATTGCCATTCTGATTGGGGTTATATGGAATCTCAATATAGTTTTGATTTGCATCTCCCTGATTACTAATGACGTTGAACATTTTTTCATGTATTTATTGGCCAGTTGTATTTCTTATTTTGTAAAGTTTATATTTAGTTCAACTGACCATTTTTGATTAGGTTACTTTTAGTGTTGTCTTTTAAGTACTTTGTATATTCTAGATATTAGTCCTCTATAAGAAAAATATCTGGCAATGATATTTGTAGACTTTATCTGTAGACAGTTGATGGTTTCCTTTGATGAGTAGAAATTTTTTAGCTTAATGCCATCCATTTATTAATTCTTGTTTTTATTTCCTGAGCTTTGGGAGTTTTATTGAGGAAATTTCTACCTGTGCTTTTATGTTGGAGTGTTGGACCAATGCCCTTCTGTAGTAATTTCAAAATCTCTGGTCTAATATCCAGGTCTTTGATTCATATCGAGTTTACTCCTGTGCAGAGAGATAGGGATTTATTTCCATTTTTATACAAATGAATAACCAGCTTTCCCAATACCATTTGTTGAGAAGGCTGTCTTTACTCCAATATATGGTATTCTTTAAATCCAGGATTTCTATTGGTTATTTTTAATAATTTCTATGGCTTTGCTAATATTCTTATTTAGAACATGAATTACTTTCCTTATTTTGTTTAGTTTTCTGTGTGTGTTCTCTTGTAATGCATTGAGCTTAAGAATTTTTTTCTTTTTATATTTTTATTGGTGCATTATAGTCTCACATCATAATGTAGTTCATAATGATAATGACATATATGCACACAGCATTTGGTGAGTTTTCCCCTGTTCCCTCGGCACTTTCCCCTTCCCCATACAAGATACTGAGATTGGCACTGGTATTTTCACATATGTACGTAATGTCAGTGGAAGTTTTTCCTTCATTAACTCTCCCTCCCCATTCCCTCCCCAAACAACTCCCTTGCTCCACTGGATTTTCTTGTCCCTCTTAAATCCCAATTATTCCCTAACTTGTGCATATGAGAGAAGACATATGACCCAGGTTTTTGAACCATCTCGAGTTGACAATTGCACAGGGTGAGAGGTAAGGATTTAATTTCATTTTTTACAAATAGATAACGATTTTTTCCCAACACCATTTGTTGAAAACTCTGTCTTTTCCCCAGCTCATTCAAAACTTTCCCTACTCAGTCAACAATATAGAGAAGACACTACAACATTACCAGAATACTAAAAAAAATATAAAATAATATGAAATGAACTAACCTATGGATAATAGATATTGAAGAAGGTATAGAAGCACAAACCAAGGGTATTAGAAACCTCTTCAGAGAAATAATATCAGAGCATTTCCCAAACACAGAAAACGATTTGGACATCCATTTACAGGAAACATTCAGAACCCCAATTAGAAGAGATTTAAAGAAGATATTATCATTGTTATTATTATCATTATTATTAATATTTAGTTTCCTGATTCTTGGCCAATTATTTTATACAACCACATAAACAACAATGAAGATTCTATGAGGAGGCACCTTTTTAATAACAATAGTTATATTAGACCTGAATTTACTAAACTTAAGTAACCATTTATGGAATGTCTATTCTTCAAAGTACCACATTGTTTTTTGTTTTGTTTTTGTTTTTGAGGTGCTGGGGATTGAACCCAGGATTTTTTCTTTTTTTACCTGTGAGATATACCCCTTATTTTATTTTTCTTTGGAAACGGATCTTCTTAAGTGGCTGAGAGCCTCACTAAATTGCTGAGGCTTGCTGAGAACTGATCCTCCTGTCTCAGCCTCCCAAGTATTGAGATTACATGCATGCACCACCATGGCCCATCTCAAAAATACTACACTGTATTTTTTGAAATTTAAGAAAGTCTCTCTTGATTAGTTAATTGATACCAAGCATTTTAATCCTGCAGATAAAAGACAAGTTCCTAATTTTTTTAATGTCTGCTCAAAATCTATGATGACAATAATTATGGAAACAAGATGTATCATTCAGTATTCTTGATGCTATAATCTAAAGATTTACCATGTAACTTAGAGGAAAAAAGATTTATTTTCTTATGGTTTTGAGCTCAGTCCATGTCAGGCTGGGGACGATGGATCTCAGGACCTGGCAGTGGGAGGTGAGGGGAGAGCACTGGGGGAGAGCACTGTGCTTCTCACATCACAGCAGCTGGAAGCAAGAGAGAGAACAGGAGGAGGAGGAACCATTTACATAATCTCCAAGGCCACACCCCCAAAGACCCACCTCTAACCACACCCAGCTGGTCTGGGTCTCCATGCAAATAAATCCATTACAATGGATTTATCCACTGCTGTGATTACAACCCTCATAACTCAATTACATTAGCTCCAAACATTAATAAGTGAGCTCTTTAGGGGACATTTTATATCTAACTATAACACAAGCAGTGGTTTGAGTATTCAATTTATGTTCTATGCCAGACTGCTTTAAAACTGTTATATTTTCCTTTGTGTGGAACATATATTTTCTAAAGGGCTCCATTAAACTAAAAGAGGGACTTAATACCCAAGGCACACCTGGGTGTGATTAACCACACTCCAGTATGATGTGCAGTGTGCAAGTTTAACTCTCACAGCATACAGAGGCATGACGGAGCACACCCAGGATATCAGAGGCAATACACAGGCACCAGACACAGATGCAATGTCCTAAACTTAATAGGAAATGGGCAGGCCCAAGGCATGCTTACCAGGCACATCTTGACAACCACATAGAGTTTTTAGCAACCCAAGGACTATAATAGTCAGCACCAGGGACTGAAAACTTGCAGCTTCCTCAGCCAAGGAGTCTGGCAACCTTGTCATTTTAACCACCCACCAATAATGAGGCTGAAAATTGACCTTGACAGCTCTGCTGGTAGGATCCCGGCAAGTCCTCACCTTCAGTTCTGGTTGAGACCTGGTTAAGGTCAGGCTTGAAGACCCGGACCAGACTTACAACTACCCAGACCTGACTCCTTTACAGAGCCCACTGATCTCCATGGTAAATGGACTGCCCAACATTTTTTCCAGATTGTACTAATCTCTCTCTGCCTAAAAATAGCATAAGTTGTATAAAATTTTCATGGAATGTTAACAAATAAAGAATGTTCTTGAAATGACTGAGACTGTGTTTGCTTGTTTTCCATGATATAAATCTGCTCAGAACATCCTTTCAGAGGCATTTTACATGTTTTTTCCCAACATATGATTAAATATAATAAGAATAAATATGATTTAGTCTAAAATCTCCTTTAAAAATTTGTTCTTCACAAGTAAATTTTATATATCATTTTTCCATTGTGGTCTTAATTCTTTATTTACTATAATTAGGCAAAAATCTAAGAGCTATAAACCTACATGGAAATATGAATGGGATACACTTCCTTACAAGAAAAGCTGGCTGCTTCTTTGTATTACATTGTCCCAATAAAGAATGAATAGGCACTTCAAAGTAATTTAATTAGGAAAAAAACATTTTACTTTTATCTCATATCACAACTTACAAAATAGTGACTTTAATGGTTTTACTCAATTATATCAACAATTAAGAGACTTAAATACTAAGCTATGACTTGTCTCATTGTGTTTGATTCATTTTACTGGCCTATTTGTATTTCAGTACATTTCTTTAAGTATTGAGTTGCAAGCAAATATATAATAAAACAAAATAATAGAGATTCTGCAATTTTGATTAGTTTGTGATTATGCTAAAAATAAGCATATATATAATTTAGTATATAATTTAAATGCATCTAATTAATTTTCTTATTATAATGTATGTTACATTGTAAATATAATGTATTACATTGAACTTGGTCTTTTTTTGACAGTCATCATTTTATTTCTGTGTCTGGCATTTATGAAAACAATATCCTGGCATATTTTCTTACTCTTTCTATACTATGATTTACCATAATTAAAAGGGGATTAATTTTATAATAGGAGCTCTGGTCTAAAATATCCTAAATTAATGAGATTAAAACAAATGGATGAGATAAAATCCATAAAATGTTTTTCATTGATAAGTTGATTATGCAGTAAATTTTGTCCTAGTTTTATTATTTTTTTCTGCCTCTCCTGCCATTATATTTAGCAGTCACTTTGCATCCATGATGCCTCAATATTAGTCTTTAATTG
>PVJS01002236.1:23081-86696 GCA_004027185.1 Glis glis
TTTTTGCAGTACCAGGGATTGAACCCAGGGGTGTTCTACCTCCTCCCTACACCCCAGTCCTATTTTTTATACTTTATTTTGAAACCGGGTCTCACAAAGTTGCGGAGGGCCTCACTAAGTAGAGAGAGAGAGAGACAGAGAGAGAGAGCTGAGGCTGGCCACGAACCCATATCCTCCAGACTCCACCTCCCAAAGTACTGGGATTACAAGCGTGCACCACCACGCCCAGCCTTAGATGACATTTTAAAATGAACAAATATCATCCAAGTGTCTTGAATTTCAAAAGTATAAAGTTTGCAACTTTCTTAATTATGTTATAGTAGCTCCCCCTCCTATCTTTAATGTAAGCAATTGGTACTATTACAATATTTCTAGACACTCTATACTCATCTTCATCTTTCTTTCTTTCTTTCTTTCTTTCTTTCTTTCTTTCTTTCTTTCTTTCTTTCATGATCAGATAAGACCATATCACTAAGCTGAGCCCACCTAATTTGCAGAGCTGTGAATTAAGAATGTTGTTTCTTTAAGCCACTAAATTTGAAGTGGATTATTAGGCAACATTAACTAACTGATATACCTTCCATTCTACCATGGAGAAGCAATTAACTCTTCAATGACTACAAATACTGAATTTACTGCAAGGCGATGAATGACCACTTTGAGACTTTTACCAAGCTTAGTCTTATGTAGAAACTTAATAGTCTTGGTAGTAGTGGAACAGACAGTATGGAAGTAGTGATTCTTTCTCTTTATGTCCCTCTTGAAGAATGTATGTGACCCTGATTTTTGGTGCATTTTTTTGAATGAATGAAAGATGCCTTTGTTATAATTAAGAATAAAGAGAGAATTTCATATGTAGTATTTGATATGTAATTAAAATTAGAGCAAGTAGCAAATTTGACAAGTGATATTTGTAAATAGCAATTTGATATGTAACATTCTTGTTTTAGCTCTCACACCCATATTTAAAATATCAGCCCCCAAAGAGTGAAAGTTTGGAAAATAATTTGCAAGCACAGACTGTTTTTACTCTAACAGTATTTACACATTAAAGCAGTGGGTTAATGAAAACCTCTGTTCCAGATCTATGTCTCTCTTCCGTCTATTACCTTTGAGTTGTATAAGTTTTCCATTCTGTGGTAGAATAAGATGCTTTTTTTCACAAGTCAGTATGTTCCTTTTGGACTTCCTTACACACTTCCCACCAGAAATCAGGATAAGAATAGAACAACCACAGGAAATGTGGATTGATACTTATTGGTTAACTTCCTTGTGCTTTTGAATGTGTTAATTTAGACCATTCCCTTCAGACAGTCATTCTATGGCATGGAAACAATTTTTATATTCATTTTACATGCAAGCAAAAAGAAGCAAGCTGAGGTTTTCCCTAAGCAACAAAATGGGAAGAATTTGAATCCAAGAAATTTATTCCAAAATATGACATTTTTGTCACTATATTAAACAGCATATAATAATCTAGCCTCATTTTTGTATATGTACTTCATTGAATATTATACTTATATATATGTTATGCATGATAGGCATAAGCATGATTTTTCTCTAAAATTGTAACTCAAATTTCATATTTGTATTTTTTACAGTAGTTTATATTACTTTGTTGAATTTTCTCTCATTTATCTTACTAAAAATTAAAATATCATTTGGCAAGTGTGATAGTTGGTCTGGTTTGTCAACTTGACCCACCTAAGATCATGTGACTTTGGTTGTATAACAGCAGATTGAACCAGAAGTCCTGCCCTAAATGTGGGTAGCAGGGTTCTGATAGGTGCAGGACTTAGATAAAAGAAGGAGAAAGCCGCGTGGAGGGAGCCGCAACTCTTCCTGAAGAAAACACATCTGCTCTCTTCTGAGATCTTTGGCCTCCAACTTTGCCGTTTCTTTGAAGAGCTTCTTGATCTTCTGCTCTCATCTGAGATCGTCGGCCTCCAGCCTTCGAACTGAAACTTCACCATCATTTCTCTGAAGAGCTTCCTGATCTTCACATCTTGGACTGGACTGAATTGGTGGTTGCTTCAATCCTAAGGCTCCATCTCTTAGACCGCCCAACCAGCTACTGATTCCTCTGATTCTTCACGTGCAGTTGAAACTCAGGACTACATTGTGAGCTGATCTAATAAATCCCTTTTTCATATACTCATTCTGTGAATTCTGTTGATCTAGTGAACCCTGATCAATACAGCAAGGAATCACATAATGGCCTTCACTGGGTTTCTTAGAAAAAACTTATTTAAAGTTAGCTTAGAAAACAATTCAAAAGTCACTTGGTGAATAATGGAGATGAGATGTATAGCTACAGGAAGAAAGGAAGCACAACTATTTTAATGTTCATTTAATAAGCATCTAATCTTAAAATAAATTATTTATTAATATATCATACATAGCCTTTAAAATTTCTATATCTCAAATAAACTAACCCAAATTAAGGTGTGTGACATGACTCCAAAATTTCAATATTTTTAAGAGAGAACCTGAAAAGAAAGGTATAAACGTTAAACGGATTGTTATTGTTCTGTTTTTAATAAAAGTGACAAATAGAAAATGTCATATGAGTAGAAATAAAGTATTTTTTTCAGTAAATATTATATAATTACATATGGAACACTACAAAGAATCACCCATGTGCATCATTTTGCCACATATTGCTTTAGTTTCCATTTTGATTATTTGATGTGCATTCATTATCCTTTTGACTTTGTGACTTTATGACTTTAGTTAGCTTATTTTCTTGCTTGTTTAGTTTTAATATTTCCCTTGGAAAAACAAAAAAGTTGTCTTATATATAGACATATCTGCAAAAGCAAAACACAGAAACATATTACTATGTAACTTGGTTTTTTAAAAAATGTACTTCAAGAACATAATCATACATCATTAAATACAAGGCTATTCAACAAAAATTAGAATCGTATGGTACTATGTAAAATTTATTAAACCATTCTGTGATTGCATCAAATTCAATTATTTTATGTGTTTATACATATGAAATATGTTATTATTTTGATATTTCTACATGTATATTACATAGTGCCTTCTGTGAAAGAGTGAATAGATAACACAAAAAAGATGGTGAGCCAGGCATGGTGGCACATGCTTGGAATCCCAGTACTTGGGATGTTGAATTAGGAGGATATTAGGTCCATGTCCAGCCTCAGCTACTTAGGCCCTCTGCAACTTATTGAGACCCTGTTTAAAAATAAATAATAAAAAATAGGGCTGTGGGTGTAGCTTGGAGGTAGAATGCTGTGGGTTCAATGTCCAGTACTGCCAAAAAAAAAAAAATGGTGTATGTGTTGGTGTATTTGTTTAGTTCTTTACCTATAGGATAACAAAATGAAGATGTGTATGATAATTAAGGGATAATGAAATAGAGATGTCCACAGTAAAGTTGAGAAATGGAATCTGAAGATTTATAAAAATAAATATTTAAAGTTTATATTACTAGACCAGTTTATGAATGAAGGTGGAAAGAGAGTTAAGGGACTTGAGTTAATTGATACTGAATGATAGAGACCATTTTTAAATATCTTACAATTATGATTTATCTATATATTCAACCACTATTTTTAATCTTTCTATGTTCATATCAAGTTTTACTTATAGTATATTCTCAAGTCAGAACTTGCCTGGGTAGTTGTATTAAATAACATTCAATAGGAAAAAACAAAGTGTACAACATGAAGATGACTGCATTTACTTACTTTTGCTTCCTTGTGCTTCATATAAGAGCCAATGAGACATGTGGCAGGCAGAGTTCATTGTCAATGCTAATAAGATTTAATGTAAATTGTTTATCATGCAATGGGTAATCTCTACATCAAAAGCATATATATGTTATTATCTTATTGGATTTTGAATTAATGACATGAAATTATTAATATCATTTTTATCATTTTATATATTATAAATTATAAGGCAAAAACCTTTTTCTCATTAGTACTTAAAAAGTCTTTGTTGACAAACTAAACAGAGGTTCTCAATATTCATTTCTTTCATCTGGATATACAAAAATGAATATTTGATCTTATCTCTATTTGACTTGAATTATCTTATTTCTCTTTTTTATGTTACAGAAAAATTCATGTGCAATATAAAAAGCTTTGTAGGTAAAGAATGTCATAAAACACATTTATTTTACTAAGCTACAGCATTGCATTACCTGGCACTTGCATGTTTATTCTGAAATAAACTTTTTACTTTTGAATTCCCATGTTCACAATTTTTACCCTAAACTAATTGCATTAGAGCAAGCTTTACACTAATAACATTAATAAATAATAATAAAGGCACTGTGTCAGCAGGATAAATGGATTATTAAATTAATAACAAACACCAAATAGTATACTTTGTCTTTGATATTTGGAGTTTCCAAACTGCAGAAAAGAACAGCAATTGAAATCAGAATAACATTTCATATTTAATAAAATATTTTGAGTAAACAATTTGAAAGACATAGATTCTTGTTTTACCCATAATATATATTTTCTACTTTACAATTATTTTTGAGAATCTTACTTTATCTTTTTATGTATAACTATGTTTAAGTCAGTTATATATGTTACCATTTTAATAATCAAGTAACAAAATATGACCATCTTATACTATGAAAGGACTGGTTGTTATGCCAAAGAACCACATAGCTAATTAAATTTACCAGACAAAAGTGTTATAGTGTCATATTTGGCTTCTCTAAGTATATACTTATTCTTTTTTACCAGTATCCACATCATTTGGTTTTGATTTACACAATGAGGCAGAGAATCTGAACTTCCCGGAATAGTATATACCTCACATAAAACAAGTAGTCTACAAAATTATTACAAAGTAATGCAGAAGTATCACTCTAACAATGACACATGTCAGAATAAGGCTTAAACTGAGGCTTTTAAGATATCAAAGCAAAGTAGTAAGGCATATCTAAAAACTTAACATGTCTATCTGGGTGTGGGGCTTTATTTAAAACATTTCATTTGAAGCATATTGCTTCTATTTCTTCTTTCCATATGCACTTTAGATATATACAGTATGTGAACATTGATTTAATTAACCAGATTATTTTGAGCAGCTGAGTCACAAACTGAAATATTTGGGAAGAAAAAATAAGCAGTAGACAGTTGGGTATGTCACAGCTATTTAAATCAACTTTAAAATGTCTCCCTTTGAAAATTCTCCTGTTTTCTTGTCTGAAACTTAAAGGTAAGTTGATATAATTAATGTTCAGTAAGCTATATCACTTCCTTTGCTACCAGTCCCAAACATCATAACCTCTATCTACAACTCACTTCCAAACAAGGAAAACATGATGGTGAAGAAAATACAAGACTTGTGAACATACTGTCTTTTTGACCATCCAAAATTAAAAGGAAATTATGGTTGTAATAATCTTTGTGTATTTCTTTGAAAAACTAAATTTAAAAGATGAAAAGAAGAATCCAAAACTTTTTCTTCCTCAACAAATTCTACATTTTGTCCTAGAAGATATGTATAAGCAAAAGAAGACAGAAGTCAAAAAATAGTATGACTCTAAATAAGTGAACTTTGGTTCACTGTCCAATAATTAAAGCAGTAAAAATATAGCCTTATTCAGGACTACTGAAATACGGGGAAATAGCTTCCAGTAGAGAATTGGAATCAATTCTGAATAAAGCATAGACAAGTGGGAATTTATAGCCAGGGAGCAGAAACAGGCTGGGGGTTGGTGGATGGAAAATTTCTAAGAGGAAATGCCTCAGTCAATATTCTTATTATCTTAATCCAAAATGACCGACCACATGGCTTAGAGGAAGAAATATTTATTTCCCCACAGTTTTGGAGATTTTGGGTTTCAGTCCATGTCAGGCTAGGTCTGCAGAGCTCAGGGCATGGGAGTGGGAAGCAGAGAGAGGGAGAGAGCAAAAGGGCTCTGCTCTTAACATCACTGAGGAGACTGGAAGCAGAGAGAGAAAGCAAGCACAGGGATTCAAAGACAAAAGCACAGTCCCCAAGGCCACATCACCAGGGACCCACCTTCTACAGCCACACACACCTGCCTAGGTTACCACCCAGTTAAATCCATCAAAATTGATTCATGCTTTGATGAGATTACAACCCTCGTGAATTAATCACATCAACTCTGAACATTAATGTATGAGCTCTTCAGGGAATATTCTATATCCAACCATAACAGGAAACAATCAGGAATCAGGAGATTCTAGCTAAACTCAACTAATAGGATACTTGGTGAAGATAAACCAGAGAAATCAGATATCACCTGGGGGAGGGTAGAGAATGAAGAGTTCAATTAAATATCATGGCTGATTAGATATGAAGGGCAGTGGGCTCTTGCTAAGTCACTTAAGCCAGGTTCTTTGTACACCTGGTTTTTACAAAGAAGTGCACAGTTGGGTCTAGGAGAAGGTTCAGGAGCCTGAGGAAAGTTTGATTAAGCAGAATCTGTCACCATCTAAAACAAGTGTCAGTGAGAAAAAAGAGCTAAAATTAGGATGTCATACTAACATCCTAAAGTAAATTTGACATTTACTTCTCAAAATAAGCATTAAAAGGTATTCTATGCCTATTTTGAAGTTCATCAATACATTTTTGTACCTGCTTTAGAGAAATTAACTCCAATTATTTTACACTGGACAATTCATTTTGGAGTTTTCTGTTTTCATCATTTACTAAATAGTGTTATCATTTACACAAAATGTTAAATTAATACTTCTCTTAACTCTTAAAATTAAATTCATAATAAAAAGCAATAATTTAACATTTCAAAGGCAAATTTAAAAAAACAAGGGCAATGATAGAAGGTCATCAGTTGAACATTAATGTTACATACATATATAAAATTACCAATTTCAATCTCAAAGATATGTATGGAGATGGGGAGGGAGAGGGTGGAACTCAAAGGGAAGAGCTGCAAGAGCTGTGTGCATGTATGCTCCTATCCCTCTAGACCTCAGTATGATGGATAATTACAATGCACCAAATAAAAGAATATAAACTTAAAAAGCCCTCAAAACAAACAAGCAAAATGAAAAAATAAATAAATAAAATTGTTTTGATTTTCAAATATCTATTTTGACTTCTGGGAATTTAGAGAAATATCTAGAGAGATTATTCTCCAAATACATCTATAAAAATAAAAACATTTTGGGTCAACACTGTGAGTTGTCACCTTCCTGCACGGTTTTATAGATCACAGTCTTAAAGAATAGCACATTTATTTCATACTAGAATGGCCATTAAATGGCAAAGAATGTACAAAATAAATTTACAACAAAATGTATTGCAGAGTTAGAATATAAAAGATCATTTTTAAAACTTTGGCAAAATATTCTGGATATAGTAATAACTTAGTGATATTTTACTTATTTTACTTTTATATTATTAATCATTTAAAATACTCTATGAAGAAACAGAAAAAATATTTCTTACATATTAACTATGCAGAATTATTGTTCACTATTCAGTATTGTCATTATAGCAGGCCCTTTCTCCTTAATTGAACATGTCTTGAAGAGAACAGTGAAAAATAGGAAGTGAATTTGTCAGAAACCTTAAATCTAGCTGGAAAAGAATTACTTTGGATAGCATGCTCATATTATAAAGAGTACAATCTCTTGACTCAGGTGATATGGATAAGAATCCTAGTTTATCACTTACTAGCTTTGGTTAAATATACTAATAATTTTTCATGATCTTTTTTAAAATAATGAAACAGTTTTTGAATAAGAGAATTTAGGACAGTTTTTTGTTATAGCCTATTAGCTTAATAAGTACAAGCTACTGTTTGAAATTTTATTGGATTAAGACAGACCTATTATATGATTTTTTTACTTCATTTATAAGAAACATATAAAATTAGGTATAAGCTAGGTATTTCTTAAATATAAATAATACAAATTACATATTTTGCAAGTAAACATTACTACCAGTATTTAAGATCAGGAAAATACATTATATTTCTAATGCAAGCTGCCTGATGTACCATATGATATATTTTCCCCCTAAATCATATCTGTATATTATGCAATTCCCTGTTCTGTAACGTGATTGCACATTCTTTCTACAGAGAAAATGCATAGATTATTTAATCATCTTCTTGTATAGTGTTAATCAATTTTTAATCTTTGATTTTGGTGCATTAAAATGCTATTTTATACATGGATATACTTGTAGTTAGTATTATTATAAGTTTGTGTCTTTTATACCCAGGACTTCTAATCAATTTATACTTTGTAGCTCTTCAGTTCAATTTAAAAATGATGCATTTACCATTGTATATATTGCTTTATTAACTACCCTATTGACAAGTCAACCAATTCAGTTCTCAAGTTCCAACAAAACCCCTATTCTTTAATAACAATTCTATTCATATGTTCATTGGGGAAAAAAAAAACAAAAACCAAAGAGACAAAACATCTTCTACAAAGTATTTAGGACCTGGTACTTTGAAGATGTGGGCAAACCACATATTTTAGTGTCCATTTTTTAGGGTTCAAACATTTCATTACTTGTTTGCCCTCTGGCCTGATGGCTTTGGGTAATGAAGCTTCCCTAGAGAGTCCCTGTATTGGAAGCACGATTCTGGAAGCCCTTCTTCTGGTGAGATGGGTGACACAGACCATAAAGCTACCAGGAAGTGGTTACTAATGCATAGAAATCTCTAACTACACACAAACCCTTCTAAGAATGCAAAATACATGTGCAAGTTGATGAGAAGTAAAGTCGATCATGGCTACTCCAATCATCCTCTCCACCTGCATCCTGTGGTCTCAAGGCAAAGCAGAGTGAACAAAAAACCAGGTCAAAAAAAGAGAGCAGACTAAACCAGCATCCGTTAACGAATCTCCAATATTCAATTATTAAGGAATATACGGCAATATGAATATACTTGCAACCCTTGGAAGAGGCCCATGTGAATGGGGGGCATAAAGCTTCACTTCATTATCTGTCGAGGGCCGTCTTAGAACACATACTGAGATTATCATCTTGGACCAGCTCAGTTTGAATACATGATATTTGGCTGGGTGGGATTCATCCGCAAGCGTACATTCCAAGAGACCTGGTGTAATCTTCAAGGTGCGGCCTTTGATGTCATCTCCACCCAGTAATGGTTAATCCCTCCTTCCCCTAAATTTGTCACATGCCTGCCTCACTGACTTTCTTTACCGTAACCATGATAATTATTGATTTCTGTGTTTGATTAACCTTTATGATGTTTTGTCTAAAGTGTCTATATAAGCAAGGTGCTGGCTATAGATGGATAGGAGAATTTGTCATCTCTATCTCCACCCCAACCCCCCAATTACTAAATGTAATTATTTTGCAAATTATATTATCAGACTTCGTGTTGTTTCGTGCGAGAAGACTGTTGATCAGGAAGCCGCCTGGTGCAGCACCCTTCCACGGCTGGAACCACGGAATTTAGGAAGCTGTCTGGGCAGCAGCCTTCCACGACAGGAACCACAGAACAATTTTCAGGGAGCTGCCTTAAAGCAGCAACCCTCTGTGGTGAGACTACGGAGCAAGTAGCGTCTGCCAGAGCAACCCCATTAATTATCTTCATATTGAAACCGTCTCTTCTTTTTTCATTATATTTAATAGGATGCATTAAAGATATGCATTTTAAGGTGCAAAGTCTAAAGGATTTGAAGTAAAACAAATCTATAGCTTCAATCTAAGCTCTTCTGCTTTGAATTCTCTAATCCAAATCTTTTGCCATATTTTTAAGGATCTTTATTTACATAAGGTACAATGATCAGATCATAGTAAGCAGCATTTCCATATCTTCAAGTATTTATTATTTCTATGTTTAGGGAACACTCCAGCTCTTCTTTCTGGTTATTCTGAAACATATAATAAATTATTTTAGACTGTATTTATCCTACTATTGAAATGGACATTTTTCCTCCTGGGGTTCTTGTCTATGAAGTATGAAAAATGATAATCACAGACAACAGAAAGGTGAGCAAGGGGTTTATTGTAAAGAGAATGGAAGAGAAAAAGAGGCAGATGACCGTTTTGGAAAATGGGGACCCTGGGTCCTGGCATCTGCCTTGGGGACACTACTTGGGAGTTGCTCAAACCATACACCATCAATTTCAAACTGCTTTCTCACAAAGTCAACGTGATCTTTTAGGGTGGCTTGACTAGCGGTTTATATGCTTCAAGTTTCCTTTTCCAGCTGGAGTCTGGGTCCCAAAGGCGGTCTCCTGGAACTTAGTGTTCTTTTTGCATCTCTTTCTCTCAGTTGGGGTCCAGACCCTGTTTCCTGGGATCTCCTGGGATTACTTATCTGTAGGAACAACTGGACTTTTGTAAACATCTGGTCACTCTCAGGAGGCTTTTGATCTTGTCAGCACTTGACATTCAGGAGGTCCGGTCCTTTCAGGAGTTTTGGGATTTAGTTAACATCTGTTGCCTCTCAGGAAATTAAGTCTTTCCACTGTGGCCCTATCTCCCTATGTCTTTCTATGTTCTCCCTATGCTATCTAGAACTCTGGAGCTAATTCATCCCAGGTGTTCTGCTTTATCTATTGTCTCTCTGTCCCTCCCGCCTCACCCCTACCCTTCTTATAATTTAGTGACCACTATTCTACTGTCTTCTATGAGTTTGAGATTTTTTGCTTCCACAAATGAGAACATGCAGTATTTGTCTTTCTGTATGTGGTTTTATACATTGAAAATAATATTCTCTAGTTCTATCCATGTTGCTTTAAATGACAGGATATAATTCTTTTTTATGACCGAATGTTCCATTGTGTATGTATATTCCCTTTTTCCATTCATCTGTTGATAGACATTTTGGTGGAATTCATATTTTGGCTTTTGTGAAGTATGCTGTAATAAACACGGGAGTCTAGATATCTCTTTAACATACTGATTTCAATTCCATTGAATATATACATAGTAGTGGAATTTCTGGATCAAATGGTAGCCCTTATTTTTGCTTTTATGTATTTTAAATTTTATTTTCATATTTTTTATAAATTGTTGTTTTACTGAATTATTTTTATCTAGTGCTCTTTTGATTTTTCCTTTGAGTTTTACCAAATATTCTTTATTCTTTGGGTATTTTTATGTTGTTGGGGATTCATGAATGTCAATTATTATAGGTGTTTGGGGTGTTTCTAAAATCCGAAAAGAAAATAACATTACATATTTTTTCCAATTTGTATGCCCCACTTTGTTCCTAGTTCTACTTTTCAATGTTTCAAATACAAATGTAATATACTAGGGACAGAGCTGGTATCTTTTCATGATTTTTCACTTTAAAATTTAATAGTATATATTACATAATACAAACCCATCCATTCACTTCTGAAATAAATCTCAGCTCAGAGTGATATTATATTTATGTGCCATTAGATTATATTTGGTAGAAATATATTGCTATATTTCAATTTGACAAAAATGTTAGCAAAATTTAAAAACTGCAAGATATTTTTTAGACTCTGGACAATTTATGATGATTGGGGATATTTGGCATTCTAAATATTCTACCGCACTTGTTTAAAATTATTTGCCTGATTTTTTAATGGAAAAATAATTTAATATTTTATCTATTTCTTATAAGCTAACTATTGTGGTAAAGCATTCGATCATGATTGAGTTGATTTTGTCAATTATATTTCTCTAGTAAATAATCAATTTTGTGAAGCTTTAAATGCAGTGCAAAGTTGTCTTAGTTGATCATTCCTTTAATTCGTGTTTAGGTTTCAAAATTATTATCTGCTTGTTGTTTCTGTTACTATATTCATTCATTATTTACACATTGTAATTTTGTTTATGTTAGCTGATGGTTGGTCTGTATTGTTCATTTTTTCAAAGAAAGAATTTTATTTAGAGATTAGCTCTACTCCCTTCTTGCTTTCCATTTGATTATCTTTTTATCTTAACTATATTTCCATCCACCTATCTGATACATGAGCCTATTTTGAAAAACTATCATATAGTTGGCAGTTATTTACAAATTAGTGATGAGTCCATAAAATGTAAGCAAATGAAAAGGCCAATAATAGAATAACTTAATTAAAATAAAAATTTCTGCAGAAAATAAAAGCAATCATTGCTTAACTAAATACAATATAGATCTGAAGAATATTTACATTGTCATAATAATGGAAACTATGAATCACCATTTATGCAAAGATGCAATATAACTCTTGAAATAATGAGGAAATGATAGAAGTTAATGATTTTGGAGAAATGGGACATGAAAAGAGAAAATAAAATATTTCTAATTATATTTCTAATTATTGGTAACTAGTGTCTAGTATGACAAATTAAAATACAGACTCCTGTATGTAGGAATTTGACCTATCTGGCTTTCTTTGTTTGCTGTAAATAGGTGAAGCTTTTTCAGAAGCATCTCGTGTGCACTCAGTATAATATTAACATGGATATTTTTTAAACTTCACAAATTGTAAATTATCTAAAAGAGTACCTGATACATATATATAAAGAGATACTTGATAAATGGTGGTTTCTTTAAAAAATGCAAATATAAGCATGTTATGCAGATCTGTAGAATAAAACATAAAAATAATTAACAGAAGTTTTATAACACTGTGCTTCTGGGGACAGTGAAAGAAAAGTAGCTGTTCATTTTCAAAGCAACTTCCCAGAAATATTTGATTTGTTACATATACATGAATTTGGGTCATTAGTCAAAACAAGAAGGACCCCTGCCCAAATACCTCCATTTGGTTCAGTTATGGAGAACAATGACAGCATGCACACACCAGAGGATATGCAGAGATTAATAAGCCACAGGGCGAGGCCTTCTGGGGAGAGCAGGACAGGCAATGATACCAGCCTAGAGATGGTTTGAATGGAGAAAGGCGCTACTTGCCTTGGATTTTACGTGATGAGGGGTCTGGGTCAGAGGTCAATGCTTACTTGACTTGGACTTCCTGATAGCATTACACAAGGAAGCAGATTCTACAGATCTGTAGCAAAGGAGCAATTGCTATAAATTCTGTCAATCCTGAAACACTAAAAGTGAGTCAGGGTTTTTTCACAGATGTATATAATCTCGATTAAAATATATACTTAATTGTAGAAAACTATCAAATTAAGGTAACAGACATATGTGATAGTTGGTCTGGTTTGTCAACTTGACCCACCTAAGATCATGTGACTTTGGTTGTGTAACAGCAGATTGAACCGGAAGTCCTGCCCTAAATGTGGGTAGCAGGGTTCTGATAGGTGCAGGACTTAGATAAAAGAAGGAGAAAGCCGCGTAGAGGGAGCCAGGACTCTTCCTGAAGAAAATGCATCTGTTCTCTTCTGAGATCATCAATCTCCAACTCTGCCGTTTCCTTGAAGAGCTTCTTGATCTTCTGCTCTCGTCTGAGATCATCGGCCTCCAGCCTTCGAACTGAAACTTCACCATCATTTCTCCGAAGAGCTTCCTGATCTTCACATCTTGGACTGGACTGAATTGGTAGTTGCTTCAATCCTGGGGCTCCGCCTCTTAGACCGCCTGACCAGCTACTGATTCCTCTGATTCTTCACGTGCAGTCGAAACTCAGGACTACATTGTGAGCTGATCTAATAAATCCCTTTTTCATATACTCATTCTGTGAATTCTGTTAATCTAGTGAACCCTGACCAATACAACATAGTAGGTGTTGTAAGGAAACAAGTAAAGAAATATTAAAATACAAGACAGGATTATTAATGATGTTATGTAATATAAAGCATTTTGATAAAAATTTTGAAATGTTTCTTTTAAACTTGACAGTATAATGATGTTGAACATTTTTTCATGTATCTATTGGCCATTTGTATCTCTTCTCTCATGAAGTATCTATTCATTTCAGTTGCCCATTTCTTGATCGGATTATTTGATTTTTTTAGTTGTAAAGTCTTTTAATTTCTTTGTATATCCTAGATATTAGACCTCTGTCAGAGGGATAGTTTGCAAAGATCTTCTCCCATTCCGTAGGCTTTCTCTTTAAACTCTTGATGGTTTCCTTTGATGAGCAGAAGCTTTGTAGTTTAATGCTATCCCACTTATTAATTCTTGTCATCATTAGCAATCAGGGAGATGCAAATCAAAACTACACTAAGATTCCATCTAACCCCAATTAGAATGGCAATCATTAAGAAGTCAAACAACAACAAACGTTGGCAAGGATGTGGAGAAATTTGGACTCTTCTACACTGTTGGTGGAATTTCAAACTAGTTCAACCACTATGGAGATCAGTGTGGAGATTCCTCAGAAAACTGGGAATGGATCCACCATATGATCCGGCTATACCACTACTGGGAATCATACCAAAGGGATTGAAACTAGAAAAATACAGTAACATATGCATACCCATGTTTATAGTAGCACAATTCACAGTGGCCAAATTATGGAACCAACCTAGGTGTCCATCAACAGACGAGTGGATTACAAAATTGTGGGAAATACATACAATGGAATTCTACTCAACAATAAAGAAGAGCAAAATAACATCATTTGCAAGAAAATGGAAGGATCTGGAGAACATTATGTTAAACGAGATCAGCCAATCACAAAAAAAGAAGGAACACGTGTTTTCATTAATATGTGCAACCTAGGGAGTAGTGGGGACACACAAGGGACTCCGGTTGTTAATGGAGAACCCTCAGTGGGGCAAGGGAAGTGGTACAAGGGAAGGGGAAGGGCAAGAAAGAAGTGAATCAGTGGAATTACTATCATCAACAATGTGTACATATGAGAATATACCAACATCATTCTCGGTACTTCATACGAGAGGGGGAGGCAGGGGGGGCAGTAAGAGCTGTGTGCATGTATGTTAACATCAAATAGATATTCATTGTGATGTGAGACTCCAATGCACCAATAAAAAAATAAATAAAATAAAATAAAATAAAATTGACAGTATACCTGGACATGGTGGCCCACACCTGTAATCCTAGTACTTGGGAGGTTGAGATAGGAGGATCACAGGTTCGAAGACAGCCTCATCAAGTCGTGAGACTTCAGCAACCTAGGGAGATCCTGTTTCAAAATAAAAATAAAATAGGGCTGGAGGTGTAGCGTGGAGGTAGAATGCCCCTGGGTTCAGTCCCAAGTACCACACAGACACACACACGCACACACACAAATTACAATATAAATTCATTGACATTGTAAAGGAGACTTTAAGCAATCATTGGATGAAGAATGAATAAAATAAGGACTATAATATACCTTTTCTTTAGTCATTTTATTTACTTTTTGGAATTGCATATATTCTTCATGCATAAGGAAGTTCATATTTTGGAAAAACACTTAGATGTCAAGCATCTGAAAATTTTTTAGTGTTATTTTTCTGCAGTACCAATACTATTTATTGAATAACTTCTTTGTGACAAGAAATATTTCAGATTTTGAGGGTATAATGGTGAAACAATCATAGCATAAAACTTCATAGTATGCAAAGTGGAGAAACCAAGTCCTATCATCGAAAAATATTAAAGTGAAGAAAAATTGTTATACCATTCTCTCAAGAGTTCAAAATAATATTCTAACTAGTGCAAAAGTTTGCAGCAATAAAATGCAAATTAGAAATTTATTTCTCTATATTGCTCAAGCTGTCACAATTTATATCTTAGCCATTGTACTTGAATTTGTGCATAAAATGTCATTCCCAGATTGTGTTATGAAATATTTTATTTTCATGCATTATATTGATAAATATGTATACTAAATTAGCCTCTGCACTATTAGTTTTGAAAGGTAGAATTTAAGTCTACTTGTGTTTTCTGAAAGTATTCAATTATTCTCTCCCACAAATGTAGGTTTTTCTATATTTCTGAATATGAACAAAAGACATAATATATCTATAGAACTATTTTAAAGCATATTTTCCAAGAAATGTTCAGCAAAATGTATTTACCAATTTTCTTAATTCGTATTTATATTGTGACAAAATAGATTCAATTCTGTTGTTAGAACCAAAATGAATGAAATCTAATTAAAGACTGAAAATCAGATAGTAATATAAACCAAATATTGAATGATCACGTGTTCCAATCTAATATTGAAGAACACTATATTCAGTCTTATATTGATTAATTGAATTACATATAAATATCCAATGAAACATGTTTTGATTATTCTATCCCTAAGTTGTATCTCCCTGTAATATCAAAGAGTAGAAGCAAACAGGCTAGAATTTGTGCAAACAATAATGTAGAAAAGATACATTTTTTAGGCTGAGTGAAAAAAATAATATTAATTGACTTCCCTTTCTTTCATGAAGTTGTAGGTGAATCCATTTGCTGATGATGGAGGGATAGCAGAAAGATCAGAAACTTTACAGAAGAAAACAGTATTTGAAACCTCCTTGGGTAGAGTGAGTTAACTAAAAAAAAATGAGAAAAAGAGATAAATTCATTATGAAGTATAAAAATAGAAACACATTAGCTTCCACGAAAAAACTGCACAAGTTTTTGAATGAGGACAATAATAAGGTTAGGGATTAGGGATAGATGTAATCATTGAAAGCTTTCACAGCAATAAAAAACAAAAACACCAACACACACACACACACACACACACACACATACACACATACACACACCAAAAAAAAAAAAATAACAGCAACATCAGTGCAAAACCCAGAATTTACAACTTGTTAACGACTTGCACAGCAATAAGAAAAGGCATATACAGTATATGTGTTAATCTAATCATAAGGAAAAAAAGCTGTTTTTGACAGTATGCCAAACTGGGAGTGGGGATTGAGGGTGGATATGTAAGACAGGTGGTGATAGAAAAATCTGTAACCTCATTTCATTTTTTTTTGTCTTCCAAACTTGCAGCACCATCTCTTCATTGGCTTTAGGGAATTGCCCTTTTGAAGTTTGAGAAAATATCTCAAAATTAAAAAGACAAAAAAATAGGGAAATATGTTTATTGCTTCTTGATTTTTGTTAATTTATTATTTACGTGTGTGGTACTACAGATTGAACCCAGAGAGGTTCTATCACTGAGCTCCACCGTCAGTCCTATTTTATCTTTAACTTTTAAACAAGGTGTCACTAAGTTACTGTGTGTTGGTCTGGAACCTACAATCCTCCTGTCTTAGCCTCCCAAGTACTGGGCTTACAGTTTTGTGACACCGCACCTGGCTACTGCTTCTTTACTTAAGTCATACATTTTTATAACATAAAATCATTTATATGATTCATTGATTTAAACCATATTTTATTAGTTCCTAAGATTGGTTTATCTTATCACTATAATTTTTAAAACTGTGCCTATCTCTAGGTAAGGCTGAAAGTTTGTTATTGACCCTTGACCAAGATACAGATAAAATATATGACTTAGTAAATACAACAAGATAGGCCGGGCGTGGTGGCGCACGCTTGTAATCCCAGTACTTTGGGAGGCGGAGACCGGAGGATCCGGGTTCGCGGCCAGCCTCAGCTCTCCCTCTCTCTATCTCTCTGTCTCTCTGTCTCTCTCTCTCTCTCTCTCTCTCTCTCTCGTTAGTGAGGCCCTCTGCAACTTCGTGATACCCGGTTTCAAAATAAAGTATAAAAAATAGGACCGGGGGCGTAGCGTGGAGGTAGAACGCCCCTGCGTTCAATCCCCGGTACCAAAAAAAAAAAAAAAACAAGATAAAAGAAAAACAACTGTGTGTACAAACTATGGAATGTAAGTAGAATTTTTTATATATATAAAAATATATGCGATGTTGTCTGTTCGCTGTTACACTAACAGAATACACAAGACATTATTATTTACAAAGACTAGAAGTTTACTTAGTTCATGACATGATCCTGTAGTTTAGCATATTCAAAGGTATGGTGCTGGTGTCTGCTAGAACTCTATGAAGAGGGTCCTGCTATAATATAACTGGGCAAAGGGCACCATGTGGCAAGAGGGAGAGAGTGTGCTAGCTTGGGTCTTCCTCTGCCTCTTCTTATGAAGCTGTAAATTCCAGCACAGCAGCTCCAACCTCATGACCTTATTCAATCTTAATTACCACCGACAGTCCTACCTCAAAATACCATTGCATATCATTTGGGGATTAAGTTTCCAACAACTGAATTTGGGGAGGAGGGAGTATATTCAAACCATAGCACATAGAATGTAAACACAAACACATAGAAGTGTTTTTGTTAGGAAATAAAGAAGAGTCATTTTGTCCTAAAGTAGAATGAGAAAGAAATAATAAGACAAAATCTGAATGGATATAAAAAGTTGTAGAAGGTTTGTAAAAAAAGAATGTATGTTATGATGTCATATTTCTCTAAGAATAAGTGGATTTACTTTTAAGGATTTTTTAAATGAATTTAATGGTGCAGGGATAAAATCATAGAGTTTAGTTACCTTTCTCCTCTCTTTATAATGAAAGTTCTTAGATTGTTGTGCTCTCCATCTCTCTCTCTCTCTCTGTGTGTGTGTGTATGTGTGTGTGTGTGTGTGTGTGTGTGTGTATGTGTGTGTGGTACTGGGGATTAAACACAGGGACATTCTACCTTTGAGCTACATCCCTAGCCCAATTTTATTTATTTATTTTTCGGTACTGGGGATTGAACACAGTGGCATTCTACCTCAGAGCTACACCCCCAGCCCTATATTTTACTCTTTATTTTGAAACAGGGTCTCACTAAGTTGCGGAGGGCCTCACTAACCAGCTGAGGCTGGCCGCGAACCTGAGATCCTCCTGTCTCCGCCTCCCAAGTACTGGGATTATAAGTGTGCACCACCATGACCGGCTTCTAATTATTTTCTGTTTTGAAACAGGGTCACATCACTCTAACTTACTGCATGCTGCTGGCCTCGAACCTATGATCCTCCTGTCTTAGCTTCCCAAATGCTGGGATTATAGATGTGTGCCACCACACCTAGCTGTTAGTCTCTTCTTAATAAGAAATTGTGAAAGATTTTATTTTCTGAGAAATGTACTTAGGAAACAAAAAAGTTCCTTATTTCAGCAGAATAATTTATGTGTTAATGCTTTCATTTTCATGACTTTGATTATTAGAGTAAATAAAGTTTTCTCAATGTTGAAAAAGCTTAGTTTTTTTGGTTGTTATTGTCATTGTTACATTATGCTGTCTCCAATATCTATCTTTGAAATCTTTTTTTTTTGTCACATTGGTTAAATACATAAATGAAGTGCAGTTATATTAAATATTTAAAATACTAAATATTTTAAAAACTTTTGACATTTTAGACAGTTTAGAATATTTTATAAACCTAAAGAAGATAGGAATTCATTCAAATAAATAAATACCATAGGAGAAGTCTGAGGGCAAATTCTCGGCTTAGTGTCTTTGTCTCAAAAGGCATTAAAAGTCAGAACTCCTTTGGAGATAGGACTAGCATGTCTTTATTCCTTACAAATTTACTGTTTTATGATACATGCCTGGTTTAACTGGTTTCACAACTGGCTTGTTTTTGTTTTTAATGATCAAAGGGATGAAAGACACAATTGCAAATTTTTGCCTGATTCCACTTGAAGTGAAGATTCTTGCACATAGAGTTTGTTTCATAAAGGTAAAACACGCCTGTTCTGAGAAAGGAGCCTGAGAGGTCTACATCTTGAGTTTCCATACCTTCAACGATTGACTGATCTAATATTCTGCTGTTGAAAAAGCCTCATGTCTGCACACATGGAAGGATTCAAAATTTTTCAATTATGTGATCCCATTTAATTGTTACAACTCTCAAAACTTCCTTACTCAGTAGAGTGCTTCCTAACCTGGATAATGAGAATATATGTGTAAAACTGGCCCACAGTTCTGGTTACTGTCCTTGCTCGATTTTATAAATAGAATTTTTGATGGCATAATATACTTCAAGAAACCCAACAGCTTCTACTTATGGAACAAATATTCACATTGAACAATTGGAGTTAAATAGCCTATTCTTCTCAAGATATTTTTAAATCACATCAAGGAAAACAATGCAATTATAAGGGCTATTTTTAAAAAATAATAAACCCAGTAATAAAGCATTACTGACAAAATATTCAGTTTGATGTAGACTGGAAATTTTTATATTACATATAAGAATTAATTTTGTTTTAGTATAATTTAAAATCTTTGAGCTTTTTTTTTCTGAAGTGAATAATTGTGGTTACTTTTAAAGATTATTTATTGTGCAATTGTGCTTACAAAAATGTCCCTGAAATATGTTAGGTATTTTATTTATTATTTGACTTGATTTAAAACATTGCACTGTGGTAATAAGCATTATATTAGGAATAAATTGAATCGGTATTTCGTATACTTTCCCTAAAAGACTTGCTTTCTGAAAGTCATTTATAATAAAACCACTTTTATTTTTCAAGTCAAAAGTTTAGTTCTAAAAATTGATTTTACTTAATCATATCATGACTACTTGACCTCTGTGAAAGTAGATTTATTTAATACAATTTGGATTACTATTCTAGTAATCGGCTGGAGCCAGTTTAAATTTGAATTGCTGTTTTGAACACATGAAAGTGTAATGGGTCAGAAAGTAATTTTCATCACATCAATCATATCTCTTTCTACTGTTGAGCTTTTTTAGTTTTGCACTACAATGAGTAAGTTGGCTGCAAAAAAGGGACATTGTTTTTAAATATATTTCTTTTTAGATCCACTGTACTATTGTAAATTGTATTATTTTCTATCATGATGATAACTGACTGTTGTAAAGTTATCTCAAATTATTTGTGAGGGTCATTTATATTCACTTATTTTAAAATTTCAGTGAACTACTGGAAAGAAAGGCTGCATTACATTTAATTCAGCTTATAGTTGCATATGTACTCACAGATCACTCTTCTAAATAGGTAGAATAGTTTTTTAAATGGCTCATTAAACCAAATATCTCTTTTTCTGTCCCAAAGGTATTATGAGGACTATGGGAAGATTCTGATTTATGTCAATTTTTATCAGAATTTAATATATATGTAATTGCTGTTATTTTTTTTTTATACCACTCCCTGGTATCTTTACAAAAGAAAAAAAGTTGGAATACTGCAATGATACATGCATAGCCATGTTTATAGCAGCACAATTCACAATAACCAAATTATGAAAACAACTTAGATGTCTGTCAACAGATGAATGAATAAAGAAAATTTGGAATATACATACAATGGAATTTTACTCAGCCATAAAGAAGAGCAAAATTAAGTTATTTGCAGGAAAATAGATAAACTAAGGAAGATTATGCTAAGTGAGGTCAGCCAGTCTCGGTCTCAGAAAGTCAAAGGTCATATATTTTCTTTCATATTTGGAAGCTAGAGAGAAAATGAGAAAGAAAAGGGCCTTTACATAAATGAGGAGAGAGACCAGTAGAATAGTGGAAGTGGATTGAGAAAGGGAGGTGAGGAAGGAAAAAATGGGGCTTGAGAAAGGGAACAGTTCACATAATGTTATGTCCATATATGAAGTTATCACTACCCATCTCACTACCATGTAAGGGGAGGGAGGAGAGGAGAGCAGGGGGGATACAGACAGAAGCACACCAAGTGCTGTGTGCATGTATGTTTGCATCACTCTGAATCTCACCATGATGTATAATTCCAATGAACCAATGAAGGTATAATAATATACAGTAGTGATGTTTACTGTGGTTGTTAAGAGTAATTTTTATAATCGTTAATATTACTATTTTCTTTGGCTTGATCAGCCAGTGGTTTGAGGATTTTTGAAAATGGATCTACTTTCTATTTCCACAATCTGCTTATAAAAGCTATCCGGCTTTGTAAATATAGAGACCAGTTTTGACACTTTGGATGAAGAGTTCGATTAATTCTTTATTTCATTTCTTTAATATCAGAAGAGATTGGTCAGAGAATAAAAGGCAACTATTTTCATAGCTTAGCATGGGAGGACTTGTTGAGGTATTGGTTTTTTCCTTATCAAGAGCCTTGTAATTTGTGCAAGCATTGATCCTCTTTCCCATGCGGAAATTTGACAAGCTTCTCATTTTTGTCCCTTCCTCCTCTTACTTCAATTTAGTAAATCCTTTGAGATTTTGTAATAGCTAGCTTCTGAGAGAGAGACTGTATTGTGGGGGATTTTCTACATTATGTTACTTATGGATTTTCTTTTAGCTAACTAAAAACATTTTAAGTAGTGGTATAAGCAAACCTAGAGTTTAAAATGATAGCAGTTATCTTGATCCTAAAATAATTTAATGTTATTAACTCTGAAAGTATTTAGTGTTCTCATATTTACATATTTCTGAAGATTTTCTCTGTGGTGGGAGGGACAGTGGCATTTTAAAGTTCCGAGTTCAGCTGTGAGCTAAAGAGCCTACAGCTCCCCATGTTTCTTCGATAAATGCAAGGTCTGTTGGTGAGAGCTGATTTTAATTACCATAGTCTGTTTTCTGTCTTCAGTCCACTGGGGAATTCCCAATTCTTCAGAAATTTTCTTGTAATCCTTCTCTCTTCCTTGTTAGCTGAAAATCTAGAATAATTGAAATTCATAGGAATGAGCTTCTGAGAACCAAAAAATATATTTAGGAGAAATTCTAAAACTCAGATTAACTAGATAAATGTCCTTCTGTAAATTTGTCCAGATTCTATAAAACCTTGTGGTACAAATGTCCTTATTTGCCTTTGACAAATCCTATGACCATGGAGCATATATTAATTTGTAATATTTCATAGTTAAGCTACCTTAAGAATGTTCCCTTTGTTTTTATAATTATGTCTGCCTTCATTTTTGGATTTTTATGGGTGTGTCTGTCTTTAATCTAGCAACTAACTACATTGACTGTTCTAATTCTATGTTCTTTCTTCTATTTATTGTTTGTTTAAGGGAAATTAATAGCTGAAACTACAGCATACTTTTTAAAAAGATAAGAATTCTACAGCATTTACTACATTAAAGCCACAAATCTTAAAAATTTAAGATTTTCTTAAACTGAATTTAGTAATTTTAAAGAATTTAAAATATATTTTTGTAATGCTTCTGCATAATTGCTATTTTTATCTGTATGGTAAATAGACATATGTAGTATACCAGTGTAGCAAATAAAGAGAAATCACACACTTACATGAAAAAAAGATTAATTCCTGCCAGTCCCATTATTGCAGAGAATCTTCAATTTTAAAATTTCAATATGCAATTTTTGGGAATAGAATTGCTGAGATTTGTTTCATAGCCAGACAACATAACAGCTATTAAAAAGGCATACTTGAATCATCATAGTTCCAAATTTGATACAGATATTTGGCAAATAAATACTTTCCAAGAACTATAATAATTCTAAATTAATGGTATTTATAAGAACAAAAGGTAATGCGTATAAAAAACTTAGTTTTGTATATGGCACATAAATAAGACCTAAAAATAGCATCAATGCATAATAAAAGAAATTGTAAGCTTTGATGAAGTACACAGAAATGATAATAATAAATTTGAAAAAGCTGGGCATGGTGGTGCACTCTTGTAATCCCAGTACTTGGGTGGCTGAGATAGGAGGATCGCAGGTTCAAAACCAGCCTTGGCAACTTAGTAAGGCTCTCAGCAACCTAGTGAGATCCTGTTTCCAAATAAGAAATAAAATCGGACTGAGGGTGTAGCTTGGAGGTAGAATGCCTCTGGGTTCAATCCTCAGTACAAAATAAATAAATTTTAAAATAAATAAATAAATAATCAATTTTAAACAGCTAAAAAGCTTTATTGCTTGTTCAGGTGACAAATAGAAACAATAGGATTAGCAAAATATTTCATTTTCTATCAGTACCCAATAAATATTCACACCAGAACACAAAGAGCAGTTGTGTGAGTACCTAAAGCATAGAACTGAAATCAATCTGAAGATATTTTTCAGTTGGTTTTTGATTGTGTAATTTGGATGTTAGAAGAACTAAAGAAGTCTAAAGCATATTTAAAATGAACACAGCACCCCTGCATGTGATTTTATTGGTTAAACTCACTGTATTTCATATTCTTGAATGGACAGTCCATTTTTGTCAAGGAGTTAGTTTAGAGCATGCATTGAGAAATGATAAATGGAAAAGAATATATAATAAAGAGTAGAGAACAATAAAGCAAACCTTTACAAAATGTTCACTTATGAATAACTTATATATGGATTCTCTCAACCAACTCTCAAAACAGCCATTAATGTGAAAAATATCAAGTTACACAATTTACAGATAAAGAAGTTGTTGAAGAGACAGTTACTAATTGCTCAAGATTGGTAGCAACACACTTGTGGTGACTAATAAGAAAGAATAAACTCTGAGAACTATAGGACATCTCAAAATGAGAGTAAATTCAGGAAGAACCTAACAAGATTTGGGAAAGTTAAATTAGGGGATTATTTTGGCCAACACTGTTCAGAACTGTGAAATAAGTGACTTGCTGGAACTAGCAGCCTTAATTAATTAATTAATTAATTAACTTATTTGTTTACTTATTTTGGAGTTACACTCTTGCTTTATTTGTTTATTGGTGCATTGTAATTATACATCATAGTGAGATTCAAAGAGATACATTCATACATGATATGCACACGCCACTTGGTGTATTAAAGTTCTTGTCCCACCCTGCTATCCCTTGTCCCTCCCAGTACATATTAGTAAGATTTGTCATGATACTTTCATAGGTGGATATAATGTTATTTGAACTGTTTCCTTTAATCCTGTTTCCCCTTTTCCACCTCCACCACACTTAATCTCCTTCCATTATTCTACTCATCTCTCTTCTCATTTATCTGAAATCCCTTTTCTTTCCTATTTTCTCTGTAGCTTCCAAATATAAGAGAAAAGGTATGACTCTTGACTTTCTGAGACTAGCTGATCTCACTTTGTGTCATATTGAGATCCAT
Source organism: Glis glis (assembly GCA_004027185.1). NCBI lineage: Eukaryota > Metazoa > Chordata > Mammalia > Rodentia > Gliridae > Glis > Glis glis. The sequence goes on from PVJS01002236.1 coordinate 47,867, forward strand.
CCATTTTCCTGCAAATGACATCATCTTGTCCTTCTTTATGGCTGAGTCAGCCCTAGTTTGGGGACACATGACTGTATGTAGAGTTACTCTTAGGTCTCTATGATTTTGTTTTAGAGAGTATAAGTACATAAAAACTAACATTAAAGGAATTTGGTTTTACTTTCTGAACTGATTTGAGTCAGAACAGGTTTTCATTTTTGTAAAAAAAAAGGTGCAGTTAGTATTGAAGACTATGGTTTCTATTAAATTCTCAGTTTTCCCCTCACAGCTGAGATTTTATGAGAATTTTTTTCTTTAGTAAATTCTCAAACCTTTTTCCAAATTTTAAAATTAAAGGAGGTTAGGCGGAGGCAAGTTATGTCTTCTGAGTGAGGTTGCACACTAAGGAATGATTGAGCTGGGTATTCGAACAGGTGTGGTTTCAGGGTCTATGCCAGTGCCTACCATGTTTTATGGCCTCACACGATAGGCAGAAGCAAAATATAAAGGAATTGGGTTGGGAAAGATAAACATATATATAATATATGTAACTATATAATATAATTATACATATATAATTATGTATATTATATATATACATGTATATTTGCCTTAAAGTTTGGAAAATTTAGCCAATGTGAAGTGCTTTAAAGGAAAGAAATTATAATGCTCCAGTTCCACAATTTGCTTTGAATCCTTTATCTTGGTAAATTTGCTGCATAATCTCTTTGAAAATTTGTTGGTTTGACACAAATATATTAATATTTATCGTGCTGACAGTACTTTCTCTAAAGTTCCCCACAAGTTTTATTAGACTTTTTAGTATAACACACAAGTCCAGAGAATACCTTAGTTTGTTGAATTGGATGATAAAGCCCAATTGGATTATTTTAGCCCATCTAAACAGTAAATGGGTGGACATTGAAATAATACTAAATATTCATCAAAAAGCAATTAGGAACTTCAGTTAAGATATAGATGTGGAGGAACATCTTTGCTATCCTGTATAACATTTCTTTCTGAAAACCTGCTTTAAACTGAACTTGCCCTAAATATAGATGTTATACTTACTGGAAATATAGTTTTTACCTGTAAATTACTGTGACTTTCAAAATGCTTACAGTTGTATCATTTGGGTTACTCTAAATCAATATTTTCTTTTCAATTTTTATTTCAACACTTTATCATTTGCAAGTACCATCTCAGAAGCTTTGTCAGTCGTGTGTAGTATGTGTGTGTGTATGTGTGTGTGTGTGTGTGTTAAACCTTAATCTGTGTTTTAACCTCACTATTTGCTTAATTTTGAAAGATATATGCAACTTTTATTTCTAGTGTTTAAGTGAATTATTCAATATGAGGCTTATTCAAAATTATTTTCCTCTGTCAAACATAGTAAATTAATATCTGACATTTATTATTCTTCTATAAGTGCAAGTTCTTTTATTTCCAAAAAATTCTATTTTTCATTCTTTACCACGGTATGCTGCTATTTGTGTTTATTTGGAATGTGTTGTGACCCATTAATTATTTAGATACTTCAACATAAAGAGTACATTTCTAGTGTGTTTTCTGCTAATACTGAAATTAGAAACTAAAAAAAGAATAAAGTATATGCACATGAATATATATTCTTGTACACTCATATTGCATCAATTTATTTTCAGCTATGTTCCCAGTTATAATGTCCTTTGTTCATTCATATTTGGAAAGTAGAGAGTACCATGCAATAGCAGATTCTGCTGTTTCTTCTTTTCTCAACATGAAATCAGAATACTTTTTAAAGGGAATGGTACATTTGTTTTGCTCATGCAAGACAAAGCAAATAGATTTTTTTGGTACTTATTTGGGAGTGAACCCAGGAACATTCTACCGCTGAGCTACATAACACCCCCCCCATTCTTTGTTTGTTTGTTTGTTTTTGAAACAAGGTCTAAGTTGCTGAGGCTGGCCTTGAACCTGCGATCCTCCTGTCTCAGTCTCCTAAGAACTGGGACTATAGGCATGCTCCACCAGGCCCTGCTCATCCAGCTTCTTATAGGAAGTTGTATAGTTCTGAAGTGAAAGTCTTTCTAATAGTATAAGCAGGATGTCAGCAAAAAATAATATGATACTTAATAATAAATTTGTTAAAAACCATAAAATATAATGAGAAAATTAAAATGTTGAAAGGAATCTTAAAATATCTAAATCCATGAAAAAAGTGATTTCATATAAATGGATCAGAAGACATACATTGTCTTACTTCCAAAGATGATACTTCTACATATTCAACACAATTCATAGAAAATCCCAGCTGAAACTTATTAGGAAGCTACAGTACTCGGAAGAATATAGTGCTGCCAAGAGGATAAATTATGGATCAATGAAATTGGACTTATAGGAAATATACCTTATAATAATGGTCAGTTGACTTCAACAAGGATACAGATAAATTTGAAGGGTTAGCCAGGCATGGTGCCACACACTTGCAATCCTAGTACTTGAGAGGCTGAGACTGGAGAATTGCAGGTTTGTGGCCATCCTCAGCAATTCAGTGAGACCCTCTGCAACATAATGAGAAGCTGTTTCAAAAAAATAAATAAAATAAAATAGAACTGGGGGTGTGACTCAGTGGTAGAATGCCCCAGGATTCCATCCCCAGTACTACAAACAACAACAATAACAAAATTGAAGGGTTAAAAAATAGAGTTTTCAACAAATGGTACTATGGAAATTCACTTGTAAGTGGATGGACTAGAAATTCTTCATCAAACCATATGCAAAAATTAACTAAAAAACCAATAAAAACCTAACTTCAAGAGCTAAAACTATGAAACTCCTAGAAGAAAAGAGATTCATGGCTTTGAAGAAGGCAATAGTTTTTTAGATATGGCATCAAAAGAGTACGCAACTAAAGAAAAACTACATAGAGTGGGTTTTGTCAAAATTTTTTTTAAAAAGTGTACTTCAAAAGACACCTTCAAGCTGGGCGTGGTGGCGCACACTTGTAATCCCAGTACTTTGGGAGGTGCAGACCAGAGGATCCGGGTTCGCGGCCAGCCTCATCTCTCTCGCTCTCTCTCTCCCTGTCTCTCTCTCTCTCTCTCTATCCTTAGTGAGGCCCTCCGCAACTTCGTGAGACCCGGTTTCAAAATAAAGTATAAAAAATAGGGCCGGGGGCATAGCACGGAGGTAGAACGCCCCTGCGTTCAATCCCCGGTACCACAAAAAAAAAAAAGACACCTTCAAGAAAATAAAGAAAAATCACTAAATGGAATTTTTGTTTAGAAATGTTGTATCTGATACTGAAATAGTATTCAGAATAAACATATGTTGCAGTTAAAAATTTAAATTCAAAAGAAGGAAAAAGGATCTGATATATTTGTATATCTTCTTTGAAGATATACAAATAGCTAGTAAGCATGTGATTGAGATGTTCAACATCATTTGACATCAGGCAAATGAAAATCAATGTCAAAATAAGGTGACAGTTCACTCCCAGTGAAATGGCTAATTAAAAAAAAACTGATATAAGCAAATATTGGAGAGGATAGGGAGAAGTTTGAACTGCTGCTGCGAGGGGGAAAGTGTTCAGCTTTTTGGTAAAAAGAGGTTGGTCATTTGTTCAAAGCTAAATGTAGAGTTACGATATAATCCATCAATTCAATTAAAAGATATATAGCAAAAGTGTTCAGAGTATATGTCCAAAGTAAATTTTATACCAATGTTCATAGCAATATTATTCTTCATTGTCAATATACAGAAACAATACAAACATTCATTAAGTGATGAACAAACACATAATAAGTGGTATATCCATGTCGTGGAATATTATTCTGGAGGAAACAGGAATAGAGAAGCTAAATATGCTATAACATGCAAGGATGTTAAGTCATTGTGCTAAAAGAAAGAAGTCAGTTACCATATATTGTATCATTTGTATGAAATGCCCAGACTATGCAAATATATTGAGATAGAAAATAGATTGGTGGTTGCCTACGACTGGAGTTTGGAGAAATGAAGATGGGGAATGACTGCTAATGTGTAGACTTCCTCTTGAGAGTGATGAAAATGTCCTACAATAGATTCAGTGATGATTGCACAATATGATAGATGGACCAGAAAAGTGAACTTGCCCTTTAAATGTGTAAATTGTGCATTATGTGTATTATACCCCAAATAAAACTTCTATAAGAAAGTAGAAGATGAAGAAATGGATACCTCAATGGCATAGTCTTTCTTAGAAACCAGCTCTATAACCTGTTTGTTCAGTCAGGTCCCTCATGATTCTGTAAGTCATTTAACCCTTAAAAATTCTACTTCAGCCAGGCGTGGTGGCGCACGCTTGTAATCCCAGTACTTTGGGAGGCGGAGACCGGAGGATCCGGGTTCGTGGCCAGCCTCAGCTCTCTAGCTCTCTCTCTCTCTCTCTCTCTCTCTCTCTCTCTCCTTAGTGAGGCCCTTCGCAACTTCATGAGACCCGGTTTCAAAATAAAGTATAAAAAAATAGGGCCGGGGGTATAGCTTGGAGGTAGAACACACCTGGGTTCAATCCCCCATACTGCAAAAAGCAAAAAAAAAAAAAAATTCTACTTCAGCTTAAAATTACATTTGAATTAAGTTAGCTACAATTGGACCTATTGTCACATTCCCTCTTTCTTTTTCAACTGCATGCTTCTTCCATTTTAAACATTAATATGTAAACCAATAAAATCAAAGAATTAAGGATATTCAGATCCTTTAGATGAGGAAACAGATTCTCAGTATATTAAGAAGTTCACTCAACTTGACCTTCATTTTACTTCCGATAGTCTTCACATGATCTTCTAAATTGTTCTACTGATTATTTTTAATCTCTTGTAGAAGGAAGTGAACTATAATAACCAAAGCATGGGATTATAGTATCTGTTATTATTTCTCATCCTGAGGCAGTAAGAAGATTAAATTACTGTAATAAGAAAGTCTTTGGTATATGTAAAATTGAACTACAAATAATTTTTTCATGGGTATTTAAAGAAAATATTAAATAATGCATGTCACATGGTTAGCATCAGTATTTGGCATATGTTAGATAATAAATTATTTGTTTTCTCCACCAAAATTTTTGTTTTTATTTCACTTAATAATAATAGAACTGGACTTTGTAGTCTCTCTTATTAAAATCACTGCCATATTTATTTTGTTTAGGAAGTTCACCATTTGTTGAGACTCATTCAAAATAATAATACATGAGAATACCCCATACCATAAAAAGTAAGCCATCTCCATCGCTGTCTAATTAAATATTCAGGACTAACCCTTGTAAAATTATACTAAGAAAGTACCAAATAATAACATTCACTTTTTCATGTCTAATCTGTTTCTCTAAACTGTAAGTAAGATTTAAGTATTATTTTGATATTGCTATAATCAATGTATATTTACTCAATTTTATTTTTAATACTTTAAGGAAATGCAATGTAAGTTATCAGCGATACGTAACATAATTCAGGTACTATGATTACTATTTTAGATGTTATATAAGAAAATCTCAATGTTAACATGGAGTCATGTTGGAACCATACAAGAGACACTATAATACCAATACATGTCTGTGTGTTTTATAAAAAGTTGCCTATTATACATGTTTTTCATAAGAAGCATTTGTTTGCTTCCAAATTTTACACTAATTTTATCTCATATAAACTTTTCGTCAGTTCTAGTTAGCATAGCTAAATGTTACTCAAGTAAAATCAATGCATAATAATTTTTCTAATAAGTCTTGAAAAATGTGCTAGTTTTATTAAATGCAATGACTTTCTCATATAGACTATATTTATTAACTTATTTATATACTTGTATTCATTTATTTGTATAATCACTCATTAAGTCACTACATTTATTGCTTACTATATATCATAAACATATCTTTTCATAAGTAATAAAAACTTTAAGAGATGTATATGGGAAAACATATGATAAGTTTTTAATCAAAATATACATTTCCAAATTAGGAACTAATAACCTTTACATGAACTCATCAGATAAATTGCAAATGAAACCTTTTAAAAATGCCCATTTGATAAGTTATGGGAAGATTTTTTATACTTTTATTGTTTCACTATATTCTCACATCATAATGTTGTTCATACTGATAGTGACAAACATGAACACAGCACTTGGTGAGTTTTCCCCCAGTTTCTTCCCCATTGTCTCCTCTTCCTCATACAAGATACTAAGATTGGAATTGGTATTCTCACACATACACATAATGTCAGTGGAAGCATCATTAATTTCTCCCCCCCCCACCCTCCTCATGACCACCTCCATTGGTCCACTGGAGTTTCTCCTTCATTATCTGAAGTGCCTCTGGTATCTCAATCACTCCCTTGCTTCTGCATATGAGAGAAAACATATGACCACTCACTTTCTGTGACTGGCTAATCTCACTTAATGTGATGTTCTCCAAGTTCATACATTTTCCTGCAAATGACATAATTTTTTTCTTCTTTATTGATGAGTAGAATTGCATTGTGTATATATCCCATAATTTTGCAGTCCATTCATCTGTTTATGAACACCTGGATTAGTTTCATAATTTGGCTATTGTGAATTGTGCTGCTGTAAACATGGATATGCATGTATCCCTATAATATTCTGAGTCCAATCCCTTTGGAAAGATAGCCAGGAGTGGTGTAGAGCTGGATCATATGGTTTATTCATTCCCAGTTTTCTGAGGAATCTCCACACTGGCCTCCATAGCAGCTGCACTAACTTGCAGTCCCACCAACAGTGTAGACGAGTTCCTATTTCCCCACATCCTCGCCAGCATTTATTGTTGTTTGTCTTCCTGATGATTTCTATTCTGATTGGGGTTAGATGGAATCTCAGTGTAATTTTAATTTGCATCTCCCTGATTGCTGATGATGTCAAACATTTTTTATGTATTATTGGCCATTTGTATTTCCTCTTTTGTGAAATGTCTATTTAATTCAATTGCCCATTTTTTCATTGGGTTACTAATTTTTTTTAGTGTTAAATCTTTTAAGTACATTGTATATTCTAGATATTAGTCCTCTATCAGAAGAATAGCTGGCAAAGATCTCAGATTCTATAGGCTCTTGAAAGTTTCATTTGATGAGCAGAAATTTTTAGTTTAATTCTGTACCATTTATTAATTCTTGCTTTAATTTCCTGAGATTTGGGGGTTTTACTGAGAAAGTTTCTACCTGTGCCTATACGTTGTAGTGTTGGACCTATGCTCTCCTCTAGATATTTCAAAGTCTCTGGTCTAATTTCCAGCTCTTTGATCCATTTTGAGTTGACACTTGTGCAAGGTAAGAGGTAAGGATTTAAGTCCATTTTTCTACAAATGGATAACCAGTTTCCCAACACCATTTGTTGAAAAGGTTGTCTTTTCTCCAATGTATGTTTTTGGCACTTTTGTTGAAAATCAATTGGCTATAAGTGTATTTCTTTCCTGTGGCTATTACTTCTCTTTCTACTCATGGGTTCCTTTTCTCCTTCTAATCCACTACATAATATTGGTATCTGTTAGGTTTCTTCTCTTACTCTTATCCAGTCCTCACCTATCAAATCATGGTTTTATGGTGCAACAATAATCTGTCATTCAGAATTTTAGATAAACATTGATCTACCTGTGGATGAGATAAAACCACCAGAGGAGTTGAAACTCAACAATATGCCTAAAAATTAATCCATCATTTCCTTGCTAAATATTTATTATCAGAGCCATTTGTGGGGTTGCCATAGAACACATCTCTAATACGAGTACCTGGGAAGCTGAGACAGGAGGATTGCAGGTTTGAGGCCTGCCTCAACAAATTAGGGAGACCCTGTTTCAAAAAAAAAAAAAGACTGGGGGTATAGTTCAGAGGTAGAAACTGCCTGGATTAAATCCTCAGTACCACCTATACACCCCCAAAAGATTTCTTTTTATCAGTTAGCTTTTGCTGCATTACATGCTTTTAAACATAGTAGATTAAAATTTAGATCAATTGTTCTCACAGACCTGACCCAGTTGGATGTGTCTACTCACTTGCTAAGCTTGTTCATGAAGTTTACACGGGGATTAGCTAAGTGTGTCTGACTTGGTAAAAATGACTGGGCTCCTGAGGCAGGAAATAGAAACAATTTACACCTCAATACAGGCAAGAAAATGATGTTGGTAGAAAAATAAAATTTTGTAATAAAACTGACTAGATGTTGGTCTATTTTTATTGTTACCATGGGCATTTAATTCTTAACAGAAGTAATGATAAAGATGTCTTTTGATTCCCCCTTCTCAAAAAACCTATTAGCCTAAGTTTTAAAAAACTGCTGTGATAGCCTGGCGTGGTGGTTTGCCACTATAATCCTGGTATTTAGGAGACTGAAATAGGAGGATTATAGGTTCAAGGACAGCCACAACAATTTGGTGAAACCCTCAGCAACTTAGCAAGATCCTATTTCAAAATAACAAATGAAAAGAGCTGGAGGTATAGCTCAGAGGTAGAATCCTCCTGGTTTCAATCCCTAGTATCAAAAGAAAAAAAAAGTAAGAAAATAAGAACTCTTGTTGTTTTTATTGATATATATGTAAGCTTTGAATTAGCATATTTAAATTATTTATTCTAATGGACACCGCATTTCACACAGAAACTTATTAAAAGATTTCAAATAATGCAGAATGTGCCAGACCAAAGTGAACTCAGCTACACATTTGTTATGATAGTAATTTCACACATTCTTAAGTTCACTTTGCATACAGTATATATCTTAAACCTCTTTCGTAGTCTATATTTTTTGGAAAAGCAACACTATAAATCTTTTCACATTTCTACAAAATCTGAGTTTTCTGAGCAAAGAGTATTGACAGCGTGGGTTAATGGATGACTGAATGGTAAAGATGCCTTGGAGGTTAAGAGACAGCGATTGCCTCTGGAGAGGTTTAAAAGTTTTCCCCAGAGTTATCTGCTTCCCCTCTGAAGTCCTGAAATAAAGATCTCCTCTGCAACCCAGAATATATATCTACATTCTAGGGTACTTGTCTCTCTCTCTCTGTATCCCCCATGCCTTCAGAGGAGAGACACTCATGCCAGCTGCCCTAATCATCAAGTGTCATAATTTTTGTGTCCCTCTCCTGTGGTGCAAGCCTGGTTGCACATACAGGTACATCTGTCATTCATGGTGTTGCTCCATGGAGAATTAGGGCACGACTATCAGCACCACTAAGTTGCTTTGTGAATAAATAAAGTGTCTAATTTCTGATCGAGAGTTTTAATCATCATGGTAGCATATACAACGAAACTGTGGTAAGTAATGTACTCTCTGGGCAACATCTCATGTCCTTCACAGTTTCTAGCTAAACAGAATTTTTTCCCTTCTACCTCTTTTTCCTCCTAAGAAGTAAGCAATACTATTTTTTCTTATATAAGTTTTTTCTGAAGTTCTCATAACTTTACATATAATTTGTATCAAGCTATTTCTTGAGGTAGAATTTGGATAAAACATTTTCTTGACAAATATGAAATAAAATTGCACATCATTTCCTTACTAAGTTTTATCTTTATGTAAGCTTATTTTAAAACTTATCCTTTTCATTATTCATTTTAGATTGCTTTGTTTCCCATGAAAGAGAAGTAAAATGTTAAATTTACATTTCTCTCCAGCGCTAACTTTATTGCTATTTGTATGTTGTCGAGACTAACAGCATCTTTTGTTGTTATTAGTCTACAAGTAATTTTAAAATTAAAAATAATGTGTCAAATGTGTTTAAAAGAACTTTCTGTGATGACAGGAACATGCCACAAGCACACCAGCTCATACAGTAATAAAAGTTCTTTTTAAAGTTCTATATTAGAGAGGATTTCACAGAGCATATGATTTTTATTTCAAGTGAAAGCATATGGTGCATGCAGCAGGAGACGCGGAATGCAGGTAAGCATGAGGATTCTGAGAGACAGCTCAGGTGCCAGCTCCCAGGGCTTTTCTTTGTACATGTCTGCGCTGTGGCACTGGATTGAGCCACTGTAGTCTGTTGCTCTGTGTGAGGAATGCAGGCTTCCTGTGAGCTGAAAGCAGAAGTTTCCAGCAGGACTCTTGTATTCCTCTGGCCCCTAATGAAGTCAGGTTGATGAACAGGTTAAGCCTTAAAAATCAGTAAAAAAATCAACAACAGCAACAACAAAAAACTGTATCTGGTTTGGTCAAGGGCCCGAGGAGTACAAAAATCCTACTGACAATTTCTGTTTTGTGCTGAGAGGTAAAATTCTTCTGTTTAATCAGTAGTAACAGTGTCTGATAGAAGATTACCAAAATTTGTCATAGTAGCACACGGGTCACTTTAATTGGGGACAACAAAAATTTTCATTGCCAGCAGGAAAGTCACTCAAATTGAACAAATATTGCCAATCTCCAGCATGCAAATGAATCTGTAAAACAGTGTTGAAGAAAATAATCTAAATAACAGAATGTTTACAGTATGATTCTGCTTATAATCAGATCTTTAGTAGCACTTCATTCATAAACATAAACATTATTAATATTATAACATTGCAATTTGAAATAATTCCACTGAGTCTATATTTCTCCTGTCTTTGCATTCCTTCAGAAATACCCATAATTTACCCCGGGAAACATCCTAAATACATTTATGTTATTAGATACTCAGCTACTTCCCCAAAAATGTCTAAGGCCAAAAAAAAATTACTTTCTTGCAGAAAATCCAGTTTCATCATTTCACAATATGAAAACAAAATCTTTATAGCTAAAATACATGCCTTGAATTCTAAAATAATAGCAGGTTATGATAATATAGGAAAGCTGCCATAAGTAAATGAACAATTAACAAATAAATATTGTTTTGCTCTTAAGTGTCATATAAGTAAATGTAATATATGGTAAGTATACTCTATTATGATTGATGAAAACTTAAGTGGCATTGAAAATTATTAAACACTTTTGGAAATGAGTATAACAAGTAATATCCATTTATTAAATACTTCCCTTGTACTAGACATTATATTAATTCTTATTGTAAATATTTCAATTGGATCTTACTCTTATAAAATCTGAAACTGTTTATGTGATTATTTTTTTTTCTCAGAGATGAAGAAGATGGAGAAACTAAGGTGGCATATTTAAGGTTACCCTGTAGAAAAGGGGGGTATTTCCAACTCAAATTTAGATTCCTTACAATCCAAAGTTAGTCTGTAGTCACAGAAAGCAAATTAATATGAACTGCTGTAATGTATATGTGCAAAGAGTGGAAAACTTCAAAGAGTTTTCATTTATAGTAATTTTTATTTTCAACATTATGGATCCTATTTCTGTTTATTGACTATCAGTGGAAAAATAATCCCATGACTCTTAACACTAGTAATATCCAATAACTGATCCCCAGATATGCATCACTATCATAAGCCATAGCTACAATATTTCCTTCTCAAAATAAAAAAAAGAAAAGAAAAATATTTTTAGAGTGTTTAGAGGGACTGCCTGGTATAATATCTTATACAAAATAGTACTCAAAAATATGAGAAGTAAGCCAGGTGTGGTGGCACGCACTTGTAATCCCAGTACTTGGGAGGCTGAGACAGGAGGATCACAGGTTCGAAGGCAGTCTCAGCAACTTAGTGAGGCTCTCAGCAACTTAGCGAGACCCTGTTTCCAAATAAAAAAATAAAATAGGGCTGGAGGTGTAGCCCGGAGATAGAAAACCCCTGGGTTCCATCCCAAGTACCACACACACACAAAATGAGAAGTGTGCATATTTTTAAAGAACATCTCTCCATGCTGCTTGTCAAGCATTTATAAAAATTAATCTCAAAGTTGCATCCCTTGCAGCTAAGTGTCATGAATTACTCTTTGGTTGTGGGCTTATTCCATTATCACCTCCTATCTTACCAACCAACAGAGGCAGAAAATCTAATGATTCATACTCATAAATTTTGCAGAAGATAGCATTAAAATAATGACATATATGGCAGTCAAATAATACTTTGACAAATTAAGTACAATTTTCAAGGAAAATAAATGTAAATATTTGGAAAGGGTAGTATGATTTATTGTACCATAGAAAAATATATAGAGTGTGTGCTCTGCAAAAATTATTTTCCTCCCGAGGCACTTGCTTCTCGATTGCTTTCAATGTAAACATGCACACACGACTTGCTTTTGTATGGGCATTGCTTTCCAGAATCAATTTTTTGGTAGGTTGTCATTTGCAAGCATCTGAATCCTGATGATAGGGGGTGATAATTATTGCATTCTATACTCGTGACTAAAAGCAGTTCTGGATTTCAAAAATTTTAATAATGCTCTCAGCATAGTTATTTACATGGCTAAGTGCTTTTGAAGTTATTTTGCATTTATCAGGTGTCAGAACACATTGCAAGAATAATGAGGGACAAGTTAGAAAAGTGCATTAAACATCACTGACTACTGTCATTATCTTATCAATACTAAATAATGAAAACTATTTTTAACTATATAATTAGTAATAAAAGTCAAAGAAAATTGTTTTAAAAGCTAAAATGAGTTTTTAAATGATAGCATAATGAAAAGAAATCACAGTAATCAAGTAGTTGTTAAACACACATGAAAATAAAAACAAAAGTAACTATGCACCACAGACATTTGGTTTACAGCTCAGTAAAAGCAGATTCTTTATTAATGTTTTACAAAATTTAAATCAATCAACTCTTATCTCTGCCATTGGTATAGAGTTTAAAGGAGTAAAAATAAGTTAGATTTTACTTTTATTTTTGCACAGATGACAACTTTAAAATAACATGAATTTTAAGTGCTTTTTAAAATTTTTTAAATGTTTTATTGTTGAATGATAATTTACTTTGCATTTATGGCTACAATTGTTTTTTCTTTATTTTTATTGCTGTATTTTTCTTTTTTATTTTATGGTGCTGGGAATTGAACCTAAGGGCCCCATCCATGCTAAGCAGGTGCTTTACCACCATGCTAAATCCTCAGCCCCTTTGGGGATCATTTCCCCAAATGATAGCATGATGTGTAGCAGCATCAGTGGGAATTGAACACAATGATTATGATAGTTAACTTTTTGTGTCAACTTGTCTAGACCATAATACCCATATATTTTTTCAAACATTATTCTAGATGTTTCTGTGAAATAATTTTTAGATTAGACTTACATTAAAATTGGTAGGATTCAAGTAAACAGATTACCTTCCATGTAGTTGGTGGACTTTACCAAATCAATTATAGGACTTCATATAAAAAGATTGACCTTTCGAAGAAGGAATTCTGCCAATTTACCATTTTTTGGACTAAAACTGAAACTCTTCTATGCATCACCCACCTGAAGGCTTTCAGTGTAGATTTGGGACTTGCCAAACCTATATAATTCTGTGACCTAATTCCACAAAATAAATTTCTCTATAAATATATTCATTCTATAATATATGCATTGGTTCTATTCCTCTGGATAACCATAAATAATATATATCTTGCTTCTGAGAAGTGGGATGTTGCTGTAACAAATACCTAAAATGGTGAGAGTGACTTTGGAACTGGTAAATGGGTAGAAGCCAGAAGAATGTTGAACTGCATGTTAGAAAAATTCTGCATTTCCTTGCAGATATTATTGCTTAAAAACAAGAACTGAATGCTAAAGTTGCTTCTGGTGAGTCCTTAGATAGAAGCGAGAACATTATTGGAAACTGGAGGAAAGATGATCCTTATTATAAAGTGGCAAATTACTGGTCCGACAAAATACCTGAGACAATAAACTCACAAGGAGAAAGCAGTTATTTGACTTATGGTTTAGAGGTTTCAGTCCATGGGCAATTGGTCCATGGCTTTGGGCCTGAAGGAAGGCAGCACATTACAGCTGGGACCAAGTGGTAGAGCAGAGCTGCTCTCCTCTTACTGGCCAGAAAGTGAAGAGAGAGGAAGAGGAGAAGCCAGGGTCCAATATTCCCTTATAGGGCATGGCCCCAGTGATCTAACTTTTTTCTACTTTGCTCCACTCTCTATAGATTCCACCACCTCCCAACAACACCACAGGCTGTAGAATATGTGCATAGCACTTGGGATTAGCTGAGGAGATTTCTATGCAAAACACTGAAGGTACTTCCCAGGACCAAGGAAATGAGGCCACTACCAATGTAAGCTAAATAGAATTTTTTTTTTTTTAAGAAATGAAGAGAGACAGAAGCCATTAAGCATGTAGAAATCAATTAATGTTTTGTTTATTTTGCCATATTCAAGGCAGAGGTCCTTAGCAAATTAGTTAATTGTTGTTAGGTACTTTCTTCTAAGTCAGAAATATGAATTTGATTCCTCCTTTTTTGAGCTGTTCTTATACCAACCAGAAGTTTTTTTTTTTTTTTGCAGTACTGAGGATTGAATCCAAGGGTATTCTACCTCCAAGCTCCACCCCCAGCCCTATTTTTTGTTCTTTATTTTGAAACAGGGTCTCACAAAGTTGCGGAGGGTCTCACTAAGTAGCTGAGGCTGGCCGTGAACATGGATCCTCCAGTCTTAGCCTCTCAAGTACTAGGATTACAAGCGTGCGCCACCACTCCTGGCTCAACCAAAAGTTTTAAAATGTGTATTGTAAACAATATGTGAATTAGCTTAAAATATAGAAAAGTATTCATTTATATATGCTTATAGAATATAGATATAAGTGAAAATTTGCCTTACATATGGAAATTCAAAGATACATTCCATCTTTACTTAATTATATTGTAGATATTTAAGGTGATTATTTGGTAAAACATTCCTTCATATTTCTGTATGGTAATATTTTTCTATTTCAGAAGCAAAAAGTGAATATAGAATTTAATAGAAACAATAGCATATTTAAATAGCTATGTCTATTTTTAGGAAACATATTTAAAAGCAAAAATGAGTTTTCTACATACAGTTTATAGACTAATTGGAGTCTTCTTGGCTTTTTCCTTGAGAGAATGATTATATTTACTTTCAATGAAGATGGACCTAAATTTCCAGAGGTTTCATGTATGAATGTGGTGCTGTTGGTATTCATGTCAGTAAACCAGAATTTAAGAATAGTATCACCAATATTAATGTAAATATAAATATATTTGTGAAGAAATGGAGGAAAATATACTTAAATATAATTCAAACTGATATATAGTATTCAAAGTATCATTATTCCCAAAGTAGTCCATATCATCTTTATGTTGATAAGCAGTAAATAATTCTTTAATAAAAATTCCAAAACTTATCATGCTAAGCCCTTCAGTTTGGTCAATTCCTATTTAGTTGATCCCTATCACTCCCTAGTCAAATTGTAATCTTTTCTTTAATTCTACATGAAAACTTTGTTCCTTCACTTCTTCTTCAAATTGGCAAAAGATATGCACACCTTCTTCGTTATTTAAGTCATAAGTTTTTCACAAATAAATGTTTACTTCTTCTGTGGTAGATAATCCTCTAAATTTCTGTTTGACTAAATTTACCAGTAATATATATATGTAATACATACTATATGTCTTTATTTTCTCTCTTTTCCCCTTCATATAAGAACTGCAAATCTTTAAGGGACCAAAAAAAAAACACCAATCTATATCCTTGTAGACCTTCTACCAAATCTTCTAATGAAATCATCTTTTAAGACCTTTAATTTTACAATGCATTACTCTTCCATATTTGATTAAGAACAAAAAAAATTCCTTATTCTTCAAAGGCTTGAGAAGTTTAGGGAGACTGACCTGTAAACAAGTAATTTTGCATAAACTTTCCTAGGGTTCTATCCCATAAGCAAAGCATGATGAGGTAAGTGGTTCCTTCACAGATGATTAATTTGATCCAAGTCCTGAAGAGTTAATAGTTGAGGAGTAAAGGTGATTCCAGCTAAAGTGAAATCCCAGTGGAAGTGACAGGCGATTATGCAGTGCTCATGTAACTTGACATCCTTCAGCATGAATGGAACCCAGTGGGAATGGAGGTTGGAGGGAAGTAGTGCGCCAGGCAACAAAGTTAAAACCGTATCAGAAGGGATATTGAAAGTCTTTTATACAATGCAAATATGTTTGAGCTTTAGTCCCTAAGCTGATGAAAAAATATTGAAAGATTTTGCAGTAAAGGATTGGTATTATCCAATTTGCATAATATCTTGATCTCAGTAAGCTCTCCACACATAAAGAAGATGAAAAATGAATTAGTTAATTTTCTGGTCGAATTTGAGATAGCTTTATCTTTTATAATCTACATCTATTTTCAGAAAAAAAGAAAACTATGAAAGGACCTTGAATAGTTTCCTTCAGACATACACAGAAATATTAGCAAAAGTGAATTGGTGAAGATAATTTGATATTGATTTAGCATGAATAGCTTACTTCAGTCTCACACTTTGAGAGACTCTATGATAACAATACCTCTCATTCATTGAAACATTTTTCCCTTGGCAGGTCTTTTGTGAAACAAGTCCTAGTTGGAATATTAAAAAACAAGTATGTTTTTAACATAGAGTAAACTTTTATAAATCAAGATATGGTTGTCTACATGAAATATTTATTTACTCATTTATTTACTGACAATTAAAATTTCTTTTTCAACTTTCTGGCTGAAGCTCTAAGATAAAGTCAAAAACTTACTGTGAAGTAAGATATATATACATGGCAATATGATAAGCATTACATGCACTGAGTTTTGCTCATTAAATGAATAATTTGTTTTTGTTTTTGTTTTTTATGTTTTTTTTTAATGTGGCACTAGGGAGTCAAACCAGGAAATTTCTACCTTGGGGTTACACCCCAGCCCATTTTATTTTATTTTATTATTTTATTTTATTTAATTTGAAATAGAATCTCACTAAATTTTCACACTGGCCTCTAACCTGCAATCCTGCCTCCCAGGTACTGGGATTACAGGCATGTGCCACCGCACCCAGCTTCAACCAATAATTCTGAGCACTCATCTCTTTCAAGGCATTGCACTGGGCTTTAGAACAGTGAATAAACAATGCATGGCCCTTGTCATCAGAATTTGCATTCAGTCCTGAAGATGTATAAGACACAAATAAACAAATTAAAATATTTCCGATGACTCTGTGTGAATAAAGTATAACAAAGTAATGTGATACAATTTCAGGAGCAGTGGCAGAGGTCAGGAAGGCTTCTGTGAAAGAGGAAAAACAGTGAAAAGAGGAGGTCAAGCATTCCAGGCAGAGAGAAGAGCAATACGAAGGGCTGAGCAAAGTGATCTGGACTTACTCAACGAAGAGCAGGAAAGGAGTGATGCAGCCCTTATTTAAATCAAGTTTCATTCAAGCCAAATTATAGTCATTATGGATTCATTTCTAAAGAGGCCCAGAATAACAATGGGACATGATATTGAAGATTAGAGTGAAATCATCGTGCATCTGTTCTTGGCAGATTTGGGGATGTACTTGTTGGAGTGTGAGGAGACTGGATTTCTTCAGTCTCTGTTTTTCCATCAAGAAGGTCGGAACTGAAATAAAGCGTGAGCATAAGACCAGACTTGGCCTGTGAGAAGCAGAAATCCTGCAAGGGCAACAGCTAAGAGAATTATAAATATCCTTTGGCAAGTAAATATGCTTTATATTTCGCATGTATGTATACATCAATTATAGATTTAGCTGTATACATATATATGTACATAGATGTATTCATGACACATGTAAATCAGTGGTTTAAAAATACAGCTTGATTTACCACTCATTGCCAAAACTTGGAAAATTTTCAATACGTTATTCCAGATTTGAAAAATGCAGAAGCAGCATCCATTGATGAATTTCAGAAGTTATTAGGTTAGTCTTCCTAATATTTGAACCAAAAGGGTTTTTTCCTGTCATTTCTACTCATTTGTTTTTGTGTGCCCTCTCTATGTACAGAATTGCTTTTTGTATTAGAAATATCTATCTGGTTATTTTCTATATTCCAAATTTCTTTTATATAATGAGGAATATGTAATTTTCCTTCATACTTCACAATATGTCTATTTACGGATATCTCAAAATTCTTTTTGAAATCTTTCACATAAACTATGTTTTGTCATTGCATTCCTTTATTATTTAGAAAATACTTTATTAGTTTCTGTAATTAAATCTGTCACTGCATTTCTTAAGATTGCTACATTGATATGGAAGAGAGTATACATAAAGTTTCAACAGAATAGACAACTATGAGGCTAACTCCTGTATTCTTGAATATCTAACTCAACTACTGTACTATAACATCACTAGATTTTCTTTTGGAGCTGTGGTGAATCATCTAAGTATTTAGTAAATCAAGAGTATGTAAAGAAAAATCTCTCTCCCTCCCTCCCTCTTTCCCTCCATCAATCCCTTCCTCCCTCTCTCCACCCTGCTCTCTCATAATGTATGGTTTAAAATATTTAAAAAAAGATATGATTATTATAGAAAAAATATTTGGACATTTCTCTCTAAACTATGTGGCATGAATTTTTAACCTCACTTCCCAGATATATTTTTTAGATACTTAACTTACACTGTCGCACTTTTCTCTATTGACTGGAAGACTTCAATTTCTTCCACCCTGCAAACAGGGAAATAGGGATAGTATCATATCCTTTCCCCACAGAAATCAGAAATAAATGGTCTTCTCTCTCTTCTCTTCTCTTCTCTTCTCTTCT
This sequence comes from Glis glis, assembly GCA_004027185.1. Lineage (NCBI taxonomy): Eukaryota > Metazoa > Chordata > Mammalia > Rodentia > Gliridae > Glis > Glis glis. The sequence goes on from PVJS01002236.1 coordinate 66,428, forward strand.
CTTCTCTTCTCTTCTCTTCTCTTCTCTTCTCTTCTCTTCTCTCTTCTCTTCTCCTCTCCTCTCCTCTCCTCTCCTCTCCTCTCCTCTCCTCTCCTCTCCTCTTCTCTTCCTCTCCTCCCCTCCCCTCCCCTTCCCTCCTTTCCTCTCCTCTCCCCTCCTCTCTCCTCTCTCTTTGTCCAGAGAATCAAGCTCAACACTTTGAGTATGCTAGAATGCATTTTACCACTGAGCTAAACCCCCAGTCTTCATCATGACCCGTATCTGTATGAATCCTAGGAAGTAGGTTGGAATACATAGAGTGATGGGACAGTAAGTGCAGATATCTAATACTCCCTCGATATTCTGCAAAGAATTATGTTTTTCCTGAGATGCAGCTGAAATATTCTAGGTCATGATACCAGAGGAGGAAAAATCCACATCTAGTAACTCATGCACGTGCGTGCACGCACACACACACACACACACACACACACACACACTGTTGGTTTTCTTTTTATGAGAATAGTGTTATAATTATTATGAAAAAAAATCTGAGTCAGCCAATAAATCGATTGATTGCAGGAGTTCCAGGAATGCCAGCCATCTGTCCAGCATTTGTAGGTGTTAATGGTAATGAGATCAGCTGTAGTTATTCTCATGAGAGGGTTAAAAGTCCCCACGTCTAGCTCATTAAAAGACAACCCAGAAAATACTAGATTCATTATTAGACAAATGCTACCTGTTTGCTTTTTCACACATCACTTTGTCTTCTTTTCCTTCCATACACTTTTATTTGGAGTCATTATATGTGCCCATACTCTTTTTTTCCTCTTTCTTTTTCTATCATTTTTCACAAGTATGGTACAAAGCCTTCATTCCTTCCACTGCCATGTATTTAAAATCTCTGTTTTCCAATGAAAATGTTTGTTTCTAATAGTTTAGGAAAAATTTTGCTTTTAATTTTCATTTATATCAATTACTTTTAAAAATAAAGGAAATAAGTTATGAAGTAAACTGCTGGAGGGATACTAGAAATTTTAAAGTCAAATTATAAATTTTATAGAGGAGTTTGCTAAATAGTTGACATTTTATAATAATTAGAAATTACAATGATTACGAAAATATGTTGATTGTTCACTTTCAATTTTTGCATTTAGCAATTCAGTGTTGGGTTATTAACTTAAAACACAGCAACGATAAATTTGCAATAGGAATAGTTTTGCCACATTTAGTATTTCATGGCTTTGCCAACTCTGTAATATTGGGATAGATTTGAAAAGTTTAACTGCTAGGCCACAGCAAAGGCTCATTAACTCAAGCTGACTTGCCAAGCGGGGTGCCTTAGTCTAATTAATCTGCTCAATGAAGATGCTACTTTTTTTCCTATTTCCAATCTTAAGAAGGTGTGACTTTTGCTGACTCATGAATAAAAATCCTATATAGTAACATAAGGATGTATTAATGAAAAAATTTAAAGCACATAAAAAAAATCCGATTTGGTTTTTGATAAGACTCACTTTTGCTTTAGAATTTTACTGCTACAATATGCATCATAGTGAGATTCAAAGTGATACCTTCACATATTCACACAACACATCTTGGTGTGGTTAATTCCTAACCCCATTCTGTTACCACCCTTCTCCCACCCTGTATATACTAGTAAGAGTGTTACTGACACGTTCATATATGGCCATAGTATTAGCTGGTCTATTTCCTTCCTGGAGCCTCCATTTCCCCTCCTTGATTTCTTTTCACATTTCTACTTTTATCACTTCTTATTATTATCATGAAGTTTCTTTTCTTTCCTATTTTCTCTCTAGCTTGCACATATGCAAGCAAACATATGACCCTTGACATTCTGAGACTTACTGATCTCACTTAGCATAATATTCTGTAGTTCAATGCATTTTCCTGCAAATGACATAATTTTGTTCTTTATGGTTGAGAAAAATTCCATGATGTGTATATATCACATTTTCCTAATCCATTCAGCTGTTGATGGACACCTATGTTGATTCCATAATTTGGCTTTGTGAACTGTGCTGCTATAAAGATGAGCATGCATGTGTCACTATAGTATTCTAAATTTCTTTTACTTTTTCCGTGTTTTCTTCTGGGTGTTGAAAGAATGTTGACTGATCTTGACTTTCATTGTTCAATATATCATAATCATATTTTATGCACTATGGAGCCTTGAGAAATAATGGTGACAAAAGAAGCAAGATATCACTGTGGGAAATGTAATTTGTATTAATATATTTCAAGCCTGATTTGTCCAGAGTAATATCAATATGTCAAGAGTGTTAAAGCTATTGCTTTTGGATCCTGTTCAGGTGGTCCTAAGTTTAGATTATACGTGGCAGCATGAAGTCATGAAATTTTATGTCCATAGTCAATAAGGCTGTTAATATATCGGCAAGGTTATATTTCCACTAAATGCCATGTAGGATCTCTTTGAACCTTTAAAAAAAAACTTCCAAAAGCAATAGCAACAAAAATATTTGTGTAAGGGGGGTACTGGGGATTTAACCCAGGGGCATTCTGCTTCTGAACTATACCCCCAACACTATTTTATTCTTTTATTTTGAAACAGTTTCCTTAAGTTGATAAGGTCTTCACTAAGTTGCTGAGGCTGACCTGAACCTGCAATCCTCTTGTCTCAGCCTCCCATGTACTGGGATTATAGGTTTGTGCCAGCATGCCTGACTCACATCAAGAATATTAATGAGCAATTCCAGAAATTTTACAGTAAAGTGAAAATGTAAGTACTGGATGTTTAGCAAGCACAGAACATGAACAACTAATTAATGTTAGTTCATATTGTATGTTTTTGATCAAGGCAGAAAGTGTGTTCCCTTTCTACAAAACAATAGCATTTTTTTCTCAGTATCTTTATTACGAACTCTTAGACAGAAAGAAGGTAAAAGAAAAGGTTGCTTAGTGGAACAAGTTCATTCTTCATTCATCCTGCCAACCTAATGGCATAGATGATGTTTTATTTTACTGTAAAATGCATTAATTACCTTGATGCTTAATGAGGACAGTTTCCCACATGTGTCCAACATTTGTATTTGCTTATTATTCATTATCTACTAGTTGTTATTTTTTCTAACAATTATTTTAAAATTTTGTTATGGAGTATATATCATAGAGAGTTCATTTAACACAGCCAAGTGTATTTCCCAAGCTTTTGTTTACAGTAGGGTTTTCCAACTTATTTTAAATATTTATCTGTAAATAATCTTAATAATTTATGTAGTTCTATGTACTTTTGTGTTTTCTTGTAAAGTGTTGTTTGATTGATGACTATTCATTAATTTGTCTTATATTATCATGCCAGAGATTGTCTGTTTTTTGAAGATTAAAGAAAAATATTTTCAGTCCTATCAAGAGCATGTTTAATTTTCTTGATTTTTCTTGCTCTTTTCTGTGATTTAATAAATTAACTTTACCTTCTTTAACATTTTTTAGTAAGAACTTTCTTTGGGAGGTATAGGACTGAGATATTTTTCAAAATTACCAAGCAGGGCCAATAAATGTATCAGGCACAGTAGAAATTGTTAAATTTTTTATTTTCTCTCAATAGATCCAGTATACTATTTGCACTCATTAGCAAAATAGGAACTTAAAAGTGCATGTGGTTTTGGAGCAGAATATTTTTTCATCACATAATTTATCTTAGTTTTTAAACTCATTAATTCATATGTCAAAACACTTAGAAGATATTAATGACCTCTATGCATCAATCATATGCTTCTATTTAATTTCATTGAACATACTTTTATTGAACATACTTTTGGAATATATATTTTCTTGGTTAATTTTAACCAGACAATTACATATTTGTAAAGTTTTCAAGATGAACACTATCTTTAAAACAATTTTATTCTATTCGTTGTTGTAGATATCAGATAGTGGATTCTACTATAAAAGGAAATGCCCCTTTCGCAATTTTTTAAAAAAAAATGTATCAGGAGCCAGACATGGTGGCGCATGCCTATAATCTTTGTACTTGGGAGGCTGAGACAGGAGGATCCCAGATTTCTGACCAGCCTAAGCAACTTAATGAGACTCTCAGCAACCTAGCAAGACCCTGTTTCAAAACAAAATATAAAAACGGCTAGGGTTGTAGCTTGGAGGTAGACTGCCCCTGTGTTCAATCCCCAGTACCACACACACACACACACACACACACACAAACGCACATACAATTATCAGGAAAGATACATGAAGAAGTGGTGTTTTATTCTTTTTTTTTCTATTGTTGACTTTTTACTATCTTAATAGTTACAGATGACATACCCATATTTCTAAAAAAGGATAAAGTAATAAATTTCTTATTTCTATAAACACTAGTAAAATATCTTATCTATAAACAAAACATTTTTCATAGATACTTATTTTAGTTATATTATATACACTTTGGCTTATTTATAAACTTCTTTTAGCATTCTCTTTAAAACCACCATTAACTTTTTTCAACATGTTAAATCTTGTATTTTCCTATTTATTTTTAGGTAAAAATGGGCAAAGAACTTATATAACCCAGTCACTATTTTCATATGCTTATATACTAATTAGAATTTATTTTTCATAATTTTGGACCAGTAGCTTATATTTTTTCTTCTGGAAACTTGGAGACTGAATAATTCTTTTCCCAGTGTTACCTTGAATTATAAAAAAATAGGCTCTTGAACATATATATGAAAGCCTATGTAATTAGTTGAAAACAGTAATTAATATTGGGATAATTATAGCTAAAATAAAGAATTTTATTAGCAAAATGGCCATATAGGAAAATAAAGTCCTTAGTACATCTAACAGTGTTGTCATCCAATGAAGGAATAAATAGAAGTGGAATCAATAAAAAGAAGAAGAACATAAACTAGGCATGTTGTAAAAAATAATGATTATTGAGATATGATACAACTATATAAAAAGCTAACAAGATGAAAAACTTGTGTGATTCTGAGATAAGAATTTTTCATATATATTTTAAAACAATTTAATATTATCTAAAATATGGCGTTAAATAAAGGAATTTATCTGGTAATATCCTAACATTGTATATCACTACATATTCCCGTATTTTCAAATACATTTTCTGATCAGAATTTTAGCAAACTGATCAATTTTATCTCTTTTCTATTTGGTTTAATAGCCACAAAAATAACTTGGGTGAAGATGGAGGAATAAAATCTATGTAACACTGTTATTTTCTCTACATACTAGGCATCTTGCTAGAGAATCAGTCTATGTTATATTCATTATTAGATTTTCCATTATAATGTTGAAAAATAGCTTATTTACAAAGCTGGGAAGTGATTATTTCCACAGTCTCCAATAGAAATATAAAGCAATTTCCATAAGCTGCAAGCCATCTCCCTCTCAGCCTCACCCAAGGGCATCAGCCCATGAATGATCTCCAGAATGTCCTCATCTGTCAGCCATAGCTGTCAAACGAGGAATCCAATATGTGTCATGTTGAAAACATAATGAATTCACAGATGTAAGTGACCAGGATATTGGAACAGAAAGAGTAATGAGAAAAAAAATTTATGGCAACCACCTTTTGCTCAGAAACTGTAAATTTTGTACCCTATGGGTGAAGATTCTATTCCAATCTCTAGTAAGGACAAAGAAAAAATACAAGAATTAAATCCCACAAGGTGAAAATAGCTCATGTCAGCAATCCTTTCACTACATTCAGCATTAAGAATTAGTCAAGCTTTTATAAAGAATGGTAAGTGGCAGCATATTTGTTCTTTCTATCTCAAATTCATTCAACTTGAAAGCATTGCTCATGCGGGATGACAGGATGACAGACTTCTTAGATAAAGAGAAAGAAAAAAAATCTAATAAATCTGTATTTTACTAAGACCTCTTGGCACCATTTCACATGGTATTCTCATCAACATGCTTGATAAATTGTAGAATCTATACAGGAGGGTCAAATTCAAATAGTAGTAATCAATGACCCTGTCAACCTTAGGCAATATATTTAAAGGATATCAAGATAGTTGAACCAAGAGATATTATTTATGTATCTTACCGGAAGTCTGATGGCAAAAAAAAGCCAGATTGTTCATTAAGTTAGCCAATAATATCACACCAAAATTAGTTTCTGTTACCTAAGAAATTAACAACAGATTTTTCCTTATTGTGACAAATTACACTGTGACTTCATGGAAATATGTTTGACTACTGACATATATGGTACCATCACATGCTGAATCTACATGGTAATAATTGTTTTGCAAAAATGCTTCAAACCAATAGAAAACAATTAGTAATTTACCACTGCGTTTCTCCTTTACTTTTTCTCCAGCATACAGTTAGGTCTATCTAAAATGGAACTTAGCTAGTGTATTGGTCAGATCAACAGAATTCAAAGAATGAGTATATGAAAAAGGAATTTATTAGATCAGCTCACAATGTAGTCCTGAGTTTCAAATGCACGTGAAGAATCAGAGAAATCAGTAGCTGGTCGGGCAGTCTAAGAGCTAGAGCCTTAGGATTGAAGCAACCACCAATTCAGTCCAGTCCAAGATGTGAAGATAAGGAAGCTCTTCGGAGAAATGATGGTGAAGTTTCACTTCGAAGGCTGGAGGCCGACGATCTCAGATGAGAGCAGAAGATCAAGAAGTTCTTCAAGGAAACGGCAGAGTTGGAGACCGACGATCTCAGACAAGAGCAGACGTGTTTTCTTCAGGAAGAGTCGCGGCTCCCTCTAAGCGGCTTTCTCCTTCTTTTTATCTAAGTCCTGCACCTATCAGAACCCTGCTGCCCACATTTAGGACAGGACTTCCGGTTCAATCTGCTGTTATACAACCAAAGTCATATGATCTTAGGAGGGTCAAGTTGACAAACCAGACCAACTATCACAGCTAGTAACAACTAATGTAAACTTTACTTCTCCATAAAATACCAATTAGTACACATGAAATATGTGAAATTAAACAATTCTACAATTAACAGGTTTTACAATTTCAAGCACTATGAAGAATTTTTACAAACTATATTTTGGAATTGACAAATAACTGGTAGCATACTTTTTCTCAAATAACTAAAAAAAATTGTTTTACATACATAATAGCTGAAGGACTATTCACTTATCCCTGAGTGTTGTCTGGTGTAGAGAAAGAGTATCAATACAATCAGAAATTCTTTTTTTTCATTTTGGCTGGTAATTTCTAAAATGGGCCCAAATGGTTTATGGCTACAAAGATTTGCAACTTTATGTAGTCCTGTCTTCTTAAGTGTAGACATGATTGGGTATTTTTTGTGTCGTCAACTAATGCAAAGCACATGAACTACCTTGCAGAGCAGTAATGTGTCTGTTGAAAGGAAAATGTAGGTGCTGGCCTCAGGATGTAGCAGTCCCTGTCAATGTTCTGGTGAAGAAGAAAAGGGACCATGCTACATGTCCGGCATGTAGACCCTGCCCATTCTTTTTTTTTTTTTTTTTTTGCGGTACCGGGGATTGAACCCAGGGACGTTCTACCTCGTCGCTACACCCCAGGCCCTATTTTTTATACTTTTTTTTTTGAGGTACCGGGGATTGAACGCAGGGGCGTTCTACCTCTGCGCTATGCCCCCAGCCCTAATTTTTTTATGCTTTGTTTTGAAACCGGGTCTCTCAAAGTTGCGGAGGGCTTCACTAAGGAGAGAGAGAGAGAGAGACAGGGAGAGAGAGCGAGAGCTGAGGCTGGCCACGAACCCGGATCCTCCGGTCTCCGCCTCCCAAAGTACTGGGATTACAAGCATGCGCCACCACGCCTGGCTCTGCCCATTCTTGCCACTGTTTCACTGCATCCATTTTTTTTTCTTCTATAAAAGCCCTTTACTTCCTTGAGTCCCTTGAAGATAGAGATATGAGACAAATACCTCTCTATCTTCTTCAGGGACAGCTTTGAATAAATTGATCTCTTCCACCAATACCCATCTCCTGAATTTTCAGTTGAGTATGGGTACTACTATTTCTGGTTTTTCCATTTTATTTTACTGGTTTATATGTTTATGTAAACAGTAAAATGAAATGGGAAATCCAGAAATAGAGCAACATAAGTATAGTTGATTGACATTTGACAAAAGTGCAAAGAACATTCAATGGAATGGGGAAAACAGTATCTCATAACATGCGGTTGGAGCCGGGCGTGGTGGCGCACACTTGTAATCCAAGAACTTGGGAGGCTGACACTGGAGGATCCGTGTTCGCAGCCAGCCTCAGCTACTTAGTGAGGCCCTCCGCAACTTCATGAGACCTGGTTTCAAAATAAAGTATAAAAAAATAGGGCCGGGGGTGTAGCTCGGAAGTAGAATGCCCCTGGGTTCAATCCCCGGTACCGCAAATAAATAAATAAATAAATAAAAAAATGCGGTTAGAAAATTGGACAATATATGTCAAAAAATAATTGAGCCTCAATTCATATATCACAGCTTATAAAAAACTGAAATTGTATAATAAAGCTTTATATTCAATGTTATAAAATATAACTCAAACATAAATTCAAACCTTTAAAATTATTACAAGAAAATACAGAAAAATATTGTGAATCATTGTTCAACATCAAATTTTTAGATTCAAAGCCTGAAGTATGAGTTCAGAGAGAAAAAATACACAGAGACACATATTGGACTTAATCAAAATTAAATTTATGATTTTCTGAAAGTAATACTATGAAAAGACAAGCCATAGCCTAGGAAACTTGTAAATCATATACCTGATAAAGGGTTGTATATAAAATGTAAAAATAACACTAAAACTCAACAATTACAAACAATCCAATGAAGAAATGAATAAATGTATTGTCAGTCCAACAACAAAAAATTATAATTTGCAATAAATTCATGAAAATATCTTCTTTTTTGGTACTGGGGATTGAATCCAGCGGCATTTTACCTCTGAGCTAAACCCCCAGCCCTATTTTTTTATTCTTTATTTTGAAACAGGGTCTCACCAAGTTGCAGAGGGCCTCACTAAGTAGCTGAGGCTGACTGCAAAACCGGATCCCCCATCTCAGCCAACCAAGTACTGGGATTACAAGCATGCGCCACCACACCCGGCTTCATGAAAATATCTTTAACATCACTCATTATCATTGTAAAATCACAATATAATATTGCTATACAATTATTAAAATTCTAAAACCCCAAACTGACAACACCAAATGCTAATGAAGATGTAGAACAATAGGGTATCTCATTTATTACTGGTAGATTTAAAAAATAAAAAAGGTTTTTAGAAAAAAATCGCAATGTCTTACACAATTAAATATAGATTTAGCAATTCTATGCTCTGGTCTTTATCCAAATAAACTGAAAACATATGTTCTTACATATAAAATCTGCCTTTAAATATTTACAGCAATTTAATTCATAGGTGTCAGAACCTGATAGCAACTAAAATGTCCTTAAACAAATGAATAAATAAACTGTTTTACCTCCATGTAATTGAATATTTTTTAGTAATATGAAAAAAACCAAGCAGCTAATTCATACAATGTGGAAGGTTTTATAAATTCATTTTGCTAAAGTCAAACAAATCAGTCTATTATATATATGTGTGTATATATATATATATATATATATATATATATCATATCTGATTTAATTTATTAAAAATATGCTAAATGAAAACTATGGGGATATAAAAGAGATCAGTGTTTATTAGAAGTTCAGTGGTGGTTGCATGGGTGAGGAGAAAGGTGGATCACCAAATGGACAAAAAGCCTAGGAACAAATGTGTCTCCATATGGTCAATTTTCCAGTTTCATCAATGCAATTCAAATGAGAAAGAACACTCTCTTCAGCAAGTGATAGGGGCATATCTGTATGTCCTATAGGATGACAAAAAGGAAATTTGAGTCTTACTTGACACTACACAGAAAAAAATATCTTGAAATATATGAAGAAATAAACAAAAGGCTAAAACCTCAAATATTTTGGGTAAAATATTTGGAAAATACTTATGACTTTGGATTAGACAAATATTTCTTAATCAGGATTCAAAATGAATAATTACTAAAGTAATAATTGATATAATTCACTTCAAGAAAAGAAAAAATATTTTGTCTTTTGAAAACATTGTTTAAAAAATGTTAACTAGAGTCTATTATAATTTGTAATATATTTCAAAAGACCAGAATAGACCAATGTTTCCCAAAATATAGAAATGATAAATATTTTAAGTACACGGGAATGCTAACTACCCTAATTTGATCATTACATATTGCACACATATATCAAATTATTATACTTTCCCCCCTAATATGCATAAATATTAAGTATAAAAAATTTTAAAAGACCCAAGGAAACTTTTGGAGGTGATGGGCATATGTCTATTACCTTGATGTGGTGATGGTTTTGAAGTAGGATAGGAGAAATAAAATATTAGATAGAAAGGAGAATTGGGAAGGAAAGGGAAAATAGAGTTTTAAAATCCAGAAACTTCATAATCCTTAATTTTATTTTACAGGGTCTGTTCTTTCTTAGGCAAAAGGCTCTCAATAGGCCACACTTTTAATCATAGTGGCCTTTCTGGCCTGTCCTTTTCTTAGGTCCTCAATAGGCCCAGTCTACACTTTAAATCGTAATGGCCTATCTTCACACCTGAACTTCCTGGGATGTTTGGCCAACAAAAACCCCAAAGGAAGTTTCACCATTTGTGAAGCCCTGGAATCACCCAGCACCCAGCAATGAAATGGTGAGAACCTAAGGATTCAAAGAAAGGAGACCTACCACTAGATGTCACCCCAGCCCTGCCATGCATCCCTAGCCACCCACCCCTCTTGGGGTTGCCTATACAAGAAGGACTGTAAAGACCCCAGGAGCTCTCTCTTTCTTGAGATGGCTCTCCCTTCTCCCTTGAAGGTGTATCCCCTACTTTCCTAAATAAACCTCTGTCTTTGTCTCTGACTGGTGCATGCTGAAATTCTTTTCTGCCATGGAAAGCAAGGACCCCGCCGATCCTGAGTTCCTGAGGAGAAGAATGGACTTGTCTCACCCCCTGACAGTTTCACAGTTGTATGTTATGTATGAATTTAAGCTCGTCAAGTTGTATACATTAAATATATGCAGGGTTTGGTGTAACAATTATACCCCGGCATAAAAAATGAAAGGTTAGTATGCACACACTTGGAGAAACATGCAAATCTTTCATTTGATAAGTGGTTTCTATGTGATTTTTTAAAGCAATATATTGGAGGCAGGAAAATTGAAAAAAAAGAGGGCAGATCATTTGTTACCCATAAACCACCATAATTTTTTCCTCTTAAATTCCAAACTCAGCCACTTTGAGGAATAAGCTGAGCATGCTGGGGAACTTGAGGCTATGAAAAAATCATGATTTGTATGATATTTTCCTTAACCTTGCCACGAAATCTATCTGAAAAAGCAGAGGATGGTGTCAACAAGTGCACCTCCCGTGTACAACACGTCAACACCTAGATGCCTTCTCCAATCCCATTTTTAATCTTTAATAGAGGCAGACAAATGTCATCTGGTTGGCAAACATGATGAGACGGGCTGACTGCCCTGAAGCAACTCCTCCATGAAGAAGGAACAAGACTCAATTATTTACCTGGACTATGAACCACTGCAAACCAGCTGCACTGTCGGCTGGAAGCACTGCCGGCCTTCGCCTTGATCTCATGTAGGTCCTCCTTGAGACTCTGGAAACTGCAAACACTCTTTCCAAGGATGTCATGCATGTCTCTTGGCTCTAGATTTTTTTTTTTTTTTGCAGTACTGGGGATGGAACCCAGGGGCATTCAACCTCCGAGCTACACCCCCAGCCCTAATTTTTATTCTTTAGTTTGAAATAGGGTCTCACTAAGTTGCAGAGGGCCTCACTAAGTGGCTGAGGCTGGCCACGAACCCAGATCCTCAGGTCTCAGCCTCCCAAGTACTAGGATTACAAGTGTGTGCCACCACGCCCGGGTTGGCTCTAGATTTATAATTGTTTTGTGAAGTCCATGATTTAACTAGTCTTCCTCCCCGAAACAGGATGCCTTTCACTTAAGGATTGATCATAAGAAACATGAAATTATTTAAAGAGCTCATCCTGGAAGACCTACGATCAGCCCCACCTCACTAATCAGACTAGCAGCGAAGGCAGAGCCCTATTCTTACCGCCCCGGGCCACAATGCAGTCTGCATAATCACTGACACAAGCATGCTATGGAGGAGTAAATACAGAAACTTAAGAAACCACCTACCTTTCTAAGGTATACATTTATTTGATGGACTTTTTTCCCTCTGGGAAATAATCAAGAGTGAGAAAGGGATCAAGAAAATTGTAGCATTAGGTGGGAACAATGGTCTGTATTTACATGTCCACACAGTAATATTCTAGCTGAGAAACTCAAAGAAGTGCTCACTAAGCATTTGAATACTTTCTTCATGTCTTTATTTAGACTGTAGAAACCTATGAAAAAAATTTGAAGCACCCTAAAAAACCACCAGCACACTATTCCCTTATGGGGAAAATCTTTTAATTGAATCTGATTTGTTATTTAGGTTATTTCTGAGTGTAAAATTCTATTTTTTTTTTGCATTTTAATCACTATGTATGCGATTTCATATGTTCCTTTCTTCAGTGTATGAAGAAGCTTGGGCTATTTAACTTCCCTTCTCCTGCACTAGTGTCCAGAAGTGCCAGATTGTCACTGTAGCACTAAAAATAAAATTTCTCTCCATGTAATATACTAATAGCCAAACCAGTTAAGATGTAGAGATGCGCTGAATACCAACAAACATATTTGCTTGTAAATTTATAACTGTCTGAGGCCATTTTTTCATTGCTAATAGAATAGATCTTTTTATCTCCAGAGTTATTCATCCTATATGAGCAGAGCTTTCAAGGTGAATTGATTTCAGCCTGTGAAAACAAATACATTGCTCCAAGACATGCTTTATTAATGCCGCCCAGTATGCTGCCACAGTCTTCAAGAGTCTGGTCATAAATAAAATGACACATGATGAGTGAAAACACTTCTAGACAATTAAGTGGCCCAACCAGAAGACACATCCAAGAAATCTGAAGACCTGAAAACTTCTAAATTTGTTATGAATTATTAAGGTTGAAATCCAATTGCATAACATAATGAATTATTTTAAAGCTAAATAATAATACATATTACAAATAAAATGTTGTTATATACATACTATGGCATAGCCTCAAGAAAAAAAAATAAACAGATAATATGTATCTAAGGCAATCAAAGTCAGTAACAAAATAGTGCAAGTCCAATCATTTATGAAGTGGCATTTATAGGGATATACATTAAAATAAATTTAAAACAATTTTTTTGTGGTACTGGGGATTGGACAAAGGGACATTCTACCTCTGAGCTGCACTCCCAGCCTTTTTTAGTTTTTACTTTGAAACAGGGTCTTGCTACATTGCTGAGGCTGCCCTGAAAGCTGTGATCCTTCTGTCTCAGCCTCCCATGTACTGAGATTACAGGCATCTGCCACCATGCCCTGCTAAAACAATGTTTTAATAACACTTGAAAATTAAATATGTCATTTTGAGGCATGAAAACTACATTTATATATTCAGTGCTAATTTTAAAAAATTAGAGCTGGAAATGAAGGGAACAGGTACTTTGAAGCATTCCTTGTTAAATCTTAGAGAGAACATAAAGTTGACATTTTAAAGTTTATTATCTATGCAACCATGTCCCAAGTCAAATTACTGACATCTTACACAATGCATATGTTTTAATTCTCATTTAATTTTTTTATTTTGATAAAAATCAAATATGAATGAAAAGGGGAAATATTGATTAAAATGATCTATTAGAAATACCACAAACACATTTTAAAATTTAGATAATGGACATTTTCTTAGAAAAAATATAACAATATAAGCACAGAACCAAGATACTTATAGTCTAGGCAAAACTCCCATACCCTTGCACTTCTCGCTTAATGAAGGGATATTTTGCTCTTTTTTTTTTTTTTTTTTTTTTTGCGGTACAGGGGATTGAACGCAGGGGTGTTCTACCTCCGCGCTACACCCCGGCCCTATTTTTTATACTTTATCTTGAAACTGGGTCTCACAAAGTTGCGGAGGGTCTCATTAAGGAGAGAGAGAGAGAGAGAGAGAGTGAGAGAGAGAGAGACAGGGAGAGCGAGAGAGCTGAGGCTGGCCGCGAACCTGGATCCTCCAGTCTCTGCCTCCCAAAGTACTGGGACTACAAGCGTGCACCACCACACCTGGCCTATTTTACTCTTTTTAAAGCCTCCTTTCTCTCAGTTGTCTTGTGGTGTCCTAACAGATGATGGGTGGGGAAAAATGAATACTTGAAGATGAAAGTTTTTTTTTTATTTTATGCACTAGCAAAACCATTGGTGAAACCATCATCGGTATATGTTTGGATACAAAGGATGTGCATACTGCGCATGTCTAGGAGAAAGGTTGTTAGCGGCCATTGATTGGTATCGGGAAAAGTGTTACACAAAAATATGAAGTCAAACAACCATTTTTAAGAAAGTATGATAAAGAAATTCATAGAAATTTGGTAAGTTGAAGATTTATAAAAACCGATTCCTGCTACAACTGAAATAGCAAGTAAGCAGGATGATGCTTTATCCAATTTTAATCTCATTCTCTTAACAGTTCTCTAAAATATTTATTTTGCATCATTCAAGGCCCATTAGAGAAAAAATAATTAATATTGCTGAATTGACTGAAATCTTCACTGGCGAAGAAAAAGCTAGTGAATCTATATTTCTGTTTTGGTCCTGAGACAGGACCACATGACAGTGAATAGCACTGAAGAGTATGTCCTACAATTTCATCTCCCAAGGAACATCGTAAGATATTATGTCAAAAATTTGCATAAATCATTTTATCCAGCATGGTTTCACACCAGTTTCAAAGTATATGGCAGTTATATTTTATAGCTTTATGCAATAAATTATAGGTATGTTTCATTTCATATTAGCAACATTTATTAATTAGCAAGGTGTTTTATTCAACAACATCAAGTAATCCATTATCATGATATTATCAAACTAAGTTAACTTTCTAGAAACATTTTAGAGACATTATCATTACCATATATTTTAAGTAACTTCTAATACTATTTTTCCACACTGAAAGCTTTAAAAATACAAACCTTCATAGGTATCAAATTTAGACTTCTTAAAATAAATGTCACAGAATAAATATTTCATGCATCATGAATGGCTTTGTATCTGGAAAATGCAGTACTTAGGGATTCTCAACTTTTTAATTAAGAAATTTAAAGAGATTCTTTAACCTCAAGTTACATTATTTGGATGTCATTTGGTACTCTCATTGTGGAAACACAGAAACAACTATTTGTACTACACAGTTGTTTTAACTTGTATCACCTCAGGATTTAAATTTTTATCTGTCCTTGGAAGTTAGAACCTACATCTCTGAGCTGTGACTAGGTTGCTTCAAGCTTTACAAAACTTTTGAACACATGCTTATGCCTACCAAGAGATTTATCCTTATTGTTAAGTTTCTTACCATAGTTATCTTTCCTTTTTTTCTGTCTTTTATTTTTATCCCTAGATAGTCGTCCTTTTCATATAAAGGGTATCTTTTATTTGATCCTCAGAAATATTTTTGTCTGTGTTTGGTCCTGACAAATGTTAGTGTAGCCTATATTGAACATAATATGTATAAAGTACTAGAGGTGGCTCTAAAACCTATTTACTTTCACAAGTGCCTGCAAATTTCATGAAAGTAGAGAATATGATTTTATATAATTGCTTGTCTTTTGTGTTTCTTTCATAAATATATATATATATAAATACACACACACTATATATATATATATATGTATATATATATATGTGTGTGTGTGTATGTGTGTGTGTGTGTGTGTGTGTGTGTGTATGTTTGATGATGGGGATTGAACCCAGAAATATTCTACTTCTTTCTTTTTTTACATACATATACACTTTTATTGGTGCATTGTAGTCTCATATCATAATGTCATTCAGACTGATAGGTACATAAATACACATAGCACTTGGTAAGCTTTCCACTCACTCCCTCCCCTTCCCCACACATGGTACTGAGATTGACACTGGTAATTTCACACATATATATATAATGTCAATGGAGGTGTTTCCTTCATTCTCCCTCCTCCTACTACCACCCAACCCTAGGTCACCTTCATCGCTCCACTGGCGTTTCTCCTTCATTATTTTCAGTCTCTCTTATGTCTTGATTTCTCCTTAGCTTCTTCATATCAGAGAAAACATATAACCCTTCACTTTCTGTGACTGGCTAATCTTACTTAACATAATGTTCTTAATATCCTAAGGTTATCTTACTTGACTAGAGACAGGAAGGGCTCAAGGAATTTTCAGGGATGTTTGCAGAGAATTTTGAGATTTAAAATTTAGCAATGGGAAGAGGTAGGGTCACAGGCCATCTCACCAAGAAATATTCTACTTCTCAGCTATACCCTCAGCCCTATTTTATTTTTCATTTGGGAACACTGTTTACCTAAATTGCTGAGAGCCTTGCTAAGTTAATGAGGCTGGCTTCAAACCTGCAATTCTCCTATCTCAGCCTCCCAAGTACTGGGATTTCAGGAGTATGCCACCATGCCCTTGAATATTCTAATCAAGCAGTTTGTCCATCTTTTAAGTGGAAAGTTATAGATAATCTCTTTTTAATCATGATAACAATTTGCTTTCATAGACAGTTCTTGTTCTGAAACATTTAGCTGATATGCTCACCTAATTGCTTTTTAATTTTATTATTTTCAGAGAAGGGCAATGCTTAGTTTCTGTGAAGTTAAATCTAGAGCTCCATTTCACTGTGATGGCTTTATCTATTGCAGGCTAAATATGACTTTCTCTTTCTGAATACCAAAAAGATCAACATTTATTTTCTTCAAACTGTTTATTATTTTGTATATCTTGAGTTTTTAAATCAAATCTATACTGACAACTGTGAAATCCACTTCCATCAGTGTTCCTAAAGCAGCATCTTAGAAGCCCACACAAGAATTTTTAGATTGACTTCTGACATAAGAGAGAGAACTCCAGTAACCTACTCACAATGGTCCTCGCCCAAATTATCAAAAACCAAACAAGTAAACAGTCTGTTTAAAGCTCTGGAAATGTTCTCAGGGGCAAAAAGCAAGCAAAGAAAACCCTCTGCAAGAATTCTACGAGAATTACATAAAGAAATGAGCAATGTGTGCATACATGCTTCTGATCCCCTGAAACTTATCAAAATGTATAACTACAATGCACCAATAAATGAATATATTAAAAAAAAGATGAGAGACTGTGGCATCCCCTTCCTAAGCAAAGTCTTTGCAATCACCTAAGATTTGGGCCTAAAACATCACACACAGGATTTCTGGAACTGGACTCCTCAGTTAGCAGAGAGTTTTTATTTTGAAAATGTATTGAGTATTATTATTTTTATTTTATTAGTGCATTGCAATTACACATCATAGGAAAGTTCACTGTGATTAAAAAAGCAACATACCTACACAAAGTTCTTGGTCTATTTCCCTCCACATCCCACCCACTTGCCCCTCCTCCCTCCCCACATGTGTTACTGAAATTGGTAGTAATACCTTCACATATTACTGTAGTATTACTTGAACTATTTTCTTCAATCCTCCCTCTTTCCTTCCCTAACTCTCTCCCCCAATCTCCTTCCACTACTCTATAGGTCCCTCTTTGCATTATTAAAAGTCCCTTATATTTCCTATCTTCTCTCTAGCTTTCACATTTGAGAGAAAACATATAGCCCTTGACTTTCTGAGACTGGATGATCTCACTTAGCATAATACTCTCTAGTTCCATCCATTTTTGTGCAAATGACATAATTTTTTGCTTTGTTATAGCTGACTAGAATTCTATTCCACATTTTCTCTATCCATTCATCTGTTGACAGCACATCTTGTCACACATTCGTTGAAAGGAGTTCTCAAGGTGGGAACACATAAGACATAAGACTCCCATGGAAAAGTTGAAGTATTAGTTGACTATCAGAATCATGGAAGAAAAAGACCTTAGAAATCAGAGACAAAACACTCACTGAAGGGGCATATGGAAGATGACACATCAAGGGAACATTTTTGTACCACATCCTATTATCCATTTGAAGGCATCCACAACTATGGAGGCACTGAACAATCAATTTCCTATGCTAAGACCACCTTGACTCCCTCACATAAACAAAATACAATAATGCTATAGGAAATACTTTTAACATATTGCTGAATTCTATTTTCATACATTTCCATAAATGACATAAGACTTTCCCTACCAGAAAATAGATATGAAGATACCTTAATTAAGGCAGTGTATTAATGATCAGAAATTTATACATAGACTAATGTGACAGAATCTATAGAAAATAATAGATGGTATATATGTGGACTCTATGATAATGGTGCAAATAACTAGCTGTGGTTGAATTTTTCCAAAAAAGGATGTTTCCCTATATAGAAAGAAATATGACAATTATCACACCTTACATAATAGTGAATATTTAAAGAGACCATAATGATTATGGAGAATATTTTCATGGTTATAAGTAGAAAATGTCTTCACTAAAAGGATATCAAATATCCGTTATGAAAGGAAATATTGATAAATAGGAGCAGTTCAAATTAAGAATGTCCTTGCCTTTAGGAAAAGGTGGCAAACTGCATTTTAACATTGATTCACATAGTCCTAAATTAATTCAAGGTTTCTCTGAAGAGGAAAGCAAGATAAACATATTCAGGAACCTACTTATGAACCTTTACATTGAAAAAGTGGCTGATTTAAAAATAACTATAGTTGTTGTTGTTGTTGTTATTTTTATATTTTACAATTGTCCAAAGTAATCTTGACTTGATTTACTGCTAGCAATCTTTAACTCTTGGTCATAATAGCACACAGCTTTCAATATCATTGCCTGTAAAACTTGTTTATTTACACTAATCTGCATTTCTAAAGTTATGACATTCTGAAGAAATCTTTTGTAACTCATTTTAAATAAGTAATCTTTACCCAAACCTCTAAGTCAGACAGAATTTTATTCATAGATGAGCTAAATTATTCCTATTGCTAAGGAAATAATCATTAACAGTGCTTCTTCAGCTTTTCCTTTTAGACTGTCTTTGTTCCTTCAAATGTTTAATGAAAAATAAACTTCATTTTCAAGATAGAGGAAATCACATTTTTTTCTCCACGTGTTTATATTTTCTTAGCATTTAAAGTGTCATGTTTTTATTTCAAAATTCTCTCTGGTTTGGGATTTTTATTATCAAAATAAGTATGTGGATAGCAGACAATATAAACGTATAGGCTTCTACATTATTTAGCCTCAAATTGTTTCCTTGCATTTTTTCCCCAAATCCTTTCCTGTGACCTTCCTGTTCATCTGGTCCCACTCAGGATGGAGCCCTATGTGTGTAAGAAAGAAACCTGTTGAATTTTTATAGCTTCTCACCAATGACAGAAATGTGCTGCATTCTCTGTTTTCCCATTCAACTTTTTCACTGAAATTTAAAGCAAATTTAATAGAATGACACTAACTCTACTTTAATTTGGTTCTAGAACCATAACAAAGAGAGAATAATTTAAACCAATTTTATAACATGTAATTTTGGCTACATGTCTAATGTGGGATATACATTTAAAGCTTTCTAAAGTTCTTTGGAAAATGATTTGATCTAGATTAGGGGAAAATTGTATAGATGACTTCAGGACATTTTGTGCCTGGAGGAAAAACTATAAGTACTGTCAACAACAACAACAAAAAGCAGTAAATTTATATGTCACAGGTCATATTAAGGGAAATTGGGGAGGGAGTAGTTATTGGAAATTGAACTCAGGGGCATTCCACCTCCAAACTACATCCCCAGTCAAGAGGATCACAGGTTCGAAGTCAGCCTGAGCCACTTAGTGAAGCCGTTAGCAACTTAGTGAGACTCTGTTTCCAAATGAAAATTAAATAGGGATGGGGTTGTAGCTCAGAGGAAGAATGTCTCTAGGTTCAATCCCAAGCACTACACACACACACACACACACACACACACACACACACACACACACACAGCAGGGCATGGTGGTGCACACTTGAAATCCCAGTACTTGGGAGGCTGAGTCAGGAGGGTCGTAGGTTTGTGGCCAGCCTCAGCTGATTAGTGAGGCCCTAGGCAACTTAGTGAGACCCTGTTTCACAGTAAAAAATAAAAAATAGGGCTGAAGGTGTAGCCCGGAGGTAGAATGCCCCTGGGTTCAATCCCCGGTACTGAAAAAAAAAAAGAAGAAAGAAAGA